>PQWD01001420.1:0-121626 GCA_019425675.1 Leucinodes orbonalis | reverse complement strand
AATCCCCACTTCAATGACACAATGAATTATTCAGTCCACGACACGACCAGAAGCGCGCACAGATCTTCTTCGCGTAGCGCGCGAGCTTATCTAGTGTCCATCTAGTTTATCATATATAATAATAATAAATAACAATAAAATTATGATTCGTGATAGGATCCTCACCGCTCTCATGTGACTATCTCTCCGACTGTAGCATAACACATCTCGTCGAAGCGTTAATATTATATATGATCACAAAGACACATCGCACATTCCACTGAAAACAGTCGTGCTCTCTCTCTATACAGACTTATATATTGACGCGCGTGCTCTCACACTACTAGACACCGGTCACTTACCTATCTCTGCCGTACTTCCAGCGACGTCTTATATTGAGAGTGTGCGAACATAATAAGCTACAATACCTGACCTCTCTAGGTTCTCAATTAGACGTAGTTCTACGCATACGCGTGCCAGCGTGCGCGTGAGCGAGATGTATGATCCTCACCACGAGCTTCTTTCTTCACTCACCAGTATTTATATTATAACACAGCTAACACAGCTTAATCGTTCAAACCTGATCTCACCATATATATAACTGCTACACCGAGGAGGAAACATTGCGATATATATAGAATATATTATATATGCGCTCGCTGCTACAACTCATTCTCACTATAGCGAGCACTGACACTAGTAGAAATGCCCGCCCACGTGCGTTCCAGTGCACACTAGATTATATATGTGCGTCCTATGCCGTAAGCGCTGAAGCGGTTCCCTGCTGCCCATATATATCTCACACCAATCCTATCTAGAGCACTGGCATTAGTCCAGCGGACCTCTGCGTGTACTCAAGGTTGTCTCGAACACACATAGTTCCCGGAAAATCTTTATTTTATAGAACCGTATGACATCGCTCCGACTGAACTCTCTCACACGAGTAGCTTCTCCTTCCGTACTATTCGAGGAAATGTGCACATACGGTCACGAGCGAGTAACTTTCAGGACACATGCGAGAGCTCGCACGGTCAAATAGACGTGAGGTTGACACCGGCACTAGAGATAGGATCGCGATCCAGACAGCGTCATAGACCGACCCCATGCTATATGCTATCGCCGATACATGTCAAAGATCCCTGAAACAAGGGATAATTATTATTTCCTAGGATATACAATTATTCTTTATATAATTCCAGCACAAGCCTTGTTCCACGCCCGTCGAATCACATAAACTCGTATCCGTCTAAGAACTTTATATATTACAATATATATACGAGCATGTGAGCGTATCACGCATACAAATCCTTCACACTGAAACACACTATGGACCGCGAGCACCCGGACACACACCACAGACATGTCATGGCACGCCAGTCAGAGAGAGTGTGTCTATACTATGATAGCTATCTACGCGCTTTCTCTAAAGTCAATGCGTGCTCCATATATCGCTGTATTCTTTCGCGACACACAACTATCACTAAAGTCCTCTCACAGCGCGAGACAACGATACCTCTCCCACAGATCTGCGCTCCTGAGCGCTCTATATAAACAACATATACTGTACAACGCATACCGCTGCGTGCATCTCTAGTCCACACACTATACAACCTCATGACTCTCTGCGGACTATAGTCATTAATAATGTATTAATTAACTCTGTACGTAGCTGGCCGAACATCCTAGATCAAGCTCGAAGTCAGGTTTGCGTTCACCGCCCTGGCTGCGTACTGTTCCATGTCGAACACTCTGGCAAGCTACCATGCTCGATATCCTCTGCGCGGCATTATATCTCTTATTAGTGTGTATTGCCACTTATGTGTTTTAGATGAAGGCACTGTAGCTAGTGAAATTACCGGGTATACGAGACCTAACATCTGTTGTCCCTGGACGCAGTGTGGCATTAATGGAAAATAATAACTGTCTATCAGTTGTTCTTTATTGCCGCTCTTTCCTGGACAGGCGTATCACTTACCATCAGGTGAGCGCCTTGACCGTCCTGTTCGAGTTATATAAAATAAAAAATACAAAATGTCAGTGTGTACTTACTCTAACAGTAAGGTTAAGCGGTGAAGATGGATCAGCTAGAGCTTCGCGCAATGGCTTTGCAGTCTCAGTTCACCATGGTGCTGCAGACCAATAGTCATGGATCGGAATTCATTAATTGAGATAAGAATATTATTGTTTTCTCAATAATAGAACATCAATGTTCTATATATTTAACCCTTCGATCGCCAATGACGCCTTAAGGCACCAGACACAATATTTTCTACTGTGTCTGGATTCCCGGCCATTCAATGGGTTAGCTCTTTTTTAATCTAACCTTAACTCGGCCAACATGAAAACTCGCCAACATATTATCATGTTTTAAAAATCATATTAAAAATTTTTTCAAAGGAGCTTTCTTCGAATGTCAACATAATTAAATTTAGATGATTTCTGAATGAAACAATAAATCTGAAACACATCATGAAATAAATTTGTACTCTAAAGCTCTCTAAAAGAATATCCTGCCACGAATCCCTTTACTTTAAATATATTAACAAAAAAGGTTTTTAAGGGAGGTCAATTGATGATCTAAATTTGTGACGTCATACTTTTGTAATTCCATTCAAAATGTATGAAAAACATCGTTTCTACGGATTAAAAAAAGGAGCTCAGTTCATACTACGCACTCACGACTCACACTCGCGGTGAAAATTTTCATTTTGAATTTGACCGGGTGTTTCTATGTATAAAATAAAGCGTAAATTGTGGCTAATTAGATGTGTATGCACAAATCAGGATCGGCCCAGAGACCACAGAAACTATTATCTTCTATCAGTCTGTAGATTCCATGTCTTATCCCACCACTGGTACGTGTTCACTTATGAATATAATTCTATTATCATACTGATATCACGTGCAATATTGCGGTTATTCAATGCGACATGGAGCCCGACTGAACGTAAACGTTTCCCATTCGTGATTCTCGATATTTCAGAGTGAAGCTGATAAAAACCATTCTGAAATGAAAAAAACTACTCGTTCACAGCTCTAGCAAAACATCCCTGGGTTGAGCTCGATCAGCGTCCCTGGCTTTACTGTCAAAGCCAAAGTGCCCACAAGAGCATCCTCGTTGAGGGCAGCGCTTAGGGCTCCGCTGAACACGGGCGGTGTGTTCTGGACATCCACCACTTTGACTTCCACGTGGGCTGTTGAGTTGAGTGTTCCATCCTGGAAATGACGAATTGACAATAAGTGGAAATTATTTCATTAGCAAATTAACGACCAGTGTTGAATATATACAAAATACGCAGCGGTGTGAAAGAGTTAATAATTGACCAGCTTCCAAATCTTGGGAACCAAATTCTCGCTATGTGAGCTCATCTAGCAATAGCGATTTATGGCGAATTAGACTGAAGCGTGATGCTTAACGGAGTAGAATATGAGAGCGCGGATGAGTGACCTCTAGAGCGGACCAGTACAAAATCGATAATAATACGTTAAAGTCAGAAGAACTCCGGGACCTCTACGCTGAAGTCAGGTTGAACCCCAACCGCACGCGGTGCGAAAGTATATATAGAGCGGCCCTGTCGATGAGCTATATGATATCTATTATCAGCATATAAAGTACTTATCCTGTAACCATCTCAAGCGATCTATCAATGGAAATCATCAATCAAAATACTGAGAGACAAAAAAAACGGGAATGGGAGAATATAAAAACCATACTTAAACCTTACTAAGACTACATCACCGCATTCCTAAATCTGAAATACTTACGTAAATTAAATACTCACAGTGGCATAAAGTTGAACTGGTAAAACTGTTTATCGTTGTAGTTCAAACTCTTTTTCAAGACCAGCGCTCCGGTATAGTGATTCGCTGAAGAGCTTAGTGCTACCACGTCAAATGCCTCACAAGCTTCAGGCCACTGAAAAAGAGATACGTTATAAAACAGACCAAACAAACACCAGATTCCGACGGATGATCCTGTTTCACTGCTCTGTGACTACTCTCTTGCCGCCTGAATAATTTTACCCGTCCTCAACACTACTCACGAAGTTGCCCTAAGAGGTTAGAACGAATAACGATAGTTTAGAGAGGCACTTCGGCTTTCTTCGTCCGATTCTGCCTCCCTCAGGCGACTTCCATTTGCCCGAGTTGAAGCTTTGGTTTTAGGACCGAGTCAAAGGGCTCGAAGTTGCTCGAATTGCGTTCACGGAGTACCTCTATACGCTACTTGGCTAGCTTTGGACTACTACGCGAGGACGGGCGCATCACCTAGTGCACGAGGAAAAATAAATTTTGTAGGGAGGGGGAAGTATTCAGCCATTCGACGAAACACAGTACCAGTGTTGTTTGATGCCGATTTTTAGTGAGGCTACCACTCCGGGCGAACCAGCTAATTCGCATCAGCAAGTCACAATGCAGCTTACTCCCCAAACTTATGATGTGATTCTCTATACTGCTAGATACAATACATGAAGCAAGATACAATAATGTAAATAAATCTCACAGAGTGAAATAAATACTAACTTGTTCACTCAGGCAACCAACTTCAAGGTTATCCCCAACAGAGTCTTTATCTTCGACCTGAATGTTAGTCAGCACAGTTTTCCCAATTTCCTCATCTTCTGGAATGCTAACTTCGTATGGGCTCTGAAATTTGAAAATAATTCGTTTAGAAATTTGATTCGTAGGTCTAGTCTGTGATGCGTGAAAAATCAAAACTAACTTATAAGTAGTTTATGAATTTTAAATAGTGTAATTTCTAACATCCGGTCCCATAAAACTTAATAAAAAAATAAACTGGTAACTTTACAGATTGAAAGAGAAATGACCTTATTATATCAAGACTAATAGGAGGCCATTTAAGAACCCAGGTATTGATTGAATATAATTTAGTTTGGGAGGTAACGTTTAAGTATATCCGTACCTAATAACAATACCTTATATCAAAATAAGCCAAACAAGGACCGTCTTCTGACGAGGTTTTAAGAATGAAGAAGGACAACACCCTATGGCAGCCGGGATTTTCTTAACGTGCCTTCTTGCACTTATTGGTCTATATTATCTGACAATTTGGTCAGATGTCATCAAAGGACAGAAGGACAAAAGGGTTCTTAAGTAGTGGTCATTCATACCCACAGCATCTGACCTAGCAGAGATTTAAATACAACGATCATACCACTTAACCAAGTAGGCAGTTACCAGATATATTGAAAATTAAAGTATATCACTTACATTTTTAAACTCCGGTGGGTTGTCATTCTCATCAAGTACTATTACTGTTACAGGCTGTAGTTGCGCTAGGTTTTGTGCTGGGTCTGGGTTCTGATTTTCCACGGACACTAAGAACTTGATTGTGTCTTCAGTCTGAAAAGAAACATCAAATAAATCAGTTTTGGCAATGTTTGACCGTTTGCCTAGGTTAATAAACACACAGTAGGCTGACACTTAGTGCTGTCATTATCATCATCATTACTGCTTAAAATGTCCACTGCTGAACGAAGGCCTCTCCTAATGGTTTTCACGCGGACCGATCCCTAGCAGTCGAAGCCCATCTGCTGCCCGCTACTTTTACGAGGTCAGCAGTGCATATGGTTGATCCGACATAGCAGAGTGATAACACGCAGTGGATGAGGGTAAGGCATTGTGATCGCTTCATTACAAATTCCCAAGTGGTAAATGTTCATCAGGGTTTCTTTTATGGACCAAATCTTTTTGAAATTTAGGAGGCTATGCTAGAGTGTTATCGTGGCGTCCAGCTTCCTTCGACAGACATGACTGGCCGACTACGAATGGACACTTTGACATATAGGAAAAAGATATTAAGACAATTCACGAGACGAGAAGAAGGCTTTTGGACGACAAGAAGACGAGACAAGGAAGAGGAGTAAAAATCATAGTCTTAGCATTATTATTTCTACCACCTTTCTCCGCCCTTTCAAGTGTCTAAATGATTTTTTAGAGTGGGAATTGAAGCGCTACCATCAAATATATTGTCAGCGTCATGATATGAATTTGGTTTCAGACTTTGACAGGTCAGAGTAAGAACAATTTGGACAGATGGGGATTTTTGGGTGTCTTGATTTAGACTGTCTTTATGGAGCGGCTAAAACGATGGTTTCCCTTATGTCGTGTCCTGTTTGCCCGAGTAGCTGTTTTCAGCAGGATCTAATGCCGGCTGCTCACAGCGCTGCCACCAAAGCTAGCGTTTGGCTGGCTTCTACGATTTCATTATGTTTTTGCCAACAATACGCTTAGAAGAAGCCTCGTGAAAATAATTATAAATCTAACGTTTACCTCTCTATCTAAAGGTCGGTTTAAAGTGACATCTCCTGAATCTGGATCCACTGAGAACTTGTCCGTTCCTACAAGATTGTATTTTATCTGAAACAGAATCATATTTGATGTTAAGAAAATGAACAAGCCAGGCAAACATCAACAAATCGAAATTTGTTGATGTTTGCCATTTCCCCATAGATTAATCAACAGGCTCTTTAGCGATATCTCGAGGCGAGACAATCTTTATATGGATTCCTTGCTGAGATACGAATAAGATCATAAATTAAGCCATACAGTATACAGTGGGCTCTGCTGGAATAGGTCTCCCTTGGCAGTTATCATTGAGGGGGTTTTGACGATTATCCAATAAGCTGGTTTGGTGCACTGAGGTAGATATAGGGGAGGTAGTTTCGAAACCCAAAAACAATGATTGTTTGACGTTTCATAACTTCATGTGCTTAAGCTTGTGAGAACCATAGACCGTAGGGCCGGTTCGAACGAAGTGATAGCACGGTCTTGAAGAAAACCGGGTTTATGAGATCTAACATCTGTTGTCTCGCTTGTAGGGCGCAGCGCGGCATCAATGGAGGATAATAACTATTTATCAGTTGTTGGTTTCAATCAATGCCGCTCTGTCATGGTCAGGTATGTCACTTACCATCAGGTTAGCATCCTGACCGTCGCGTACACTTGATAACAAAAAACCGATGTGAAAGGTAAACCATCAGGTCGTTTGTCTACCTTTTTATTTATTTTATAATAATAATGTAAACTTTTAGCTAGCTTAGCTGTTTAGCTTAAAGTTCAAATAAATAAAATCTTACCGGTAATCCTTCAGGGTCCATCCCCTGCAGCGTGTAGACCACAGAACCAACTGGAGTGTTCTCCGACAGAGCTAGATTGTTCATGTCTTGTGTGAACACAGGTAGTTTTGTACATGATACTGAAAATAATCGAATTAATTAGAGACCTAAAACGTATTGAATAAAAATGCATAAACCAAATAATATTCCATGGAGGATCAATGTTTTTGAACAGCACATTATACGTTACACAACAAAACATATCATATTTAAAATAAAAACATTTAGAATTTCTAACACACACTCTCTCTTTTCAACCTATCGCAGTCCACTGCTGGACATAGGTCTCCCCCATTTGGTGCCAGAAATCTCAGTCCTCCGCTATACTCATCCAGCCTCCACCAGCGACCTTTCGCAAGTCGTCGGTTCATTGGTCCGGACGTCCTACGCTATGCAAGGCGCGGTTTCCACTCCAGAACTCGTCTGCTCCAATGGCCATCGGTTCCGCGACATACGAACACACTTATACTCGAAGACGACTAAATATATTTGAAGGTATGAGACTTCATCTAAGCAGAACAATATAAAATTCATTGTGCATGGGATCGCCCAAGTCTTGAGCTTTTAAGGTTTTCAACATATTTTAGGTTATCAATGTATCCCTGGCATAAATTGCATGCATTAAGTCACTACCTACACTTTCTCTTCGACCTATCGCTGTATTTAGCTGGACATAGGGCTCAATTGCGCTTTTCTCATCCAGTCTCAAACAGCAGACTTTCGAAAATGGTTGGTCCATCGGGCCAGAAGGATTCTTATCTATCTACGTAGATAACACTTACCTAATGATAAATATAATAGAGATTGGCACAACGCGACCCGCCACCGGAGCTCCATTTTGTGTGACCTGAAAAACAAAACAGCATTTATTATAAATATTATAATATTCACACTCTTAATTATGATTTTACAAAATCTCCACATAATGATTTTACAAATACTTCTAAGTCCTTCAAGAATCTAATGTTTTATGTTTTTCGAGACAGGCGAAGATTCATATTTAATCACGTCTCTTATTTATAAGGAAAAATTGTGTTCAAAAGTGGCCGGTATACCTAATCTTAATATTATCTATATGAGCGTCGGTGGCTCAATGGTGCAGACTGTCGCCTTCCTAACAGGAGGGCTGAGGTTCGAATCCCGACACGTACCAATGTGTTTTAGAATTTTCGAAAATATATGTACGCTATCCGACGCTCTTACGGTGAAGGAAAACATCGTGAGGAAAGCTTCATGCACGCCTGCGAACAGATTCCAAGGTTGTGTGTGTAGTCGTCCAATCCGCACTGGGCCCGCGTGGACGACTATGGCCTAATCACCCTATACGGGTAGGTTCGTGCCCCTCGGTGGGGACGTTTAATGAGCTGATGATGATGTATATTTATATGAAGTCGAATTGCTTAACTTTATATATTAGTACTTAGGTACTAATTAAAAGTATTCCACCTAAAAATCATAAATATTGAGTCCTCGCAAACTGACGTATAACTTAATACCTACTTATGATTTTTTTATGTTACAGAGTGTACAAGACGGTCAGGACCCTTACCTGATGGTAAGTGATACGCCCGACCATGACAGAGTGGCATTGAAGGAAAAATAACAACTGATAGACAGTTATTATTCTCCATCAATGCCACACCGCGCCCGCCCGAGACAACAGATGTTAGGTCGCTTATACCAGGTAATTACACTAGCTACAGTGCCCTCATGCCGAAACATAAAAGTGCATAGCACTTCTGTTTCGGGGGACATTACTGGCACTACATAGTATCTATCTAGACGACTCAGTATCGAGTTTACCACCTAGTACCTGGTTGCGGGTGGGCCTACGCTTCGTTTCCCGTTACGTCGACGCCACACCATAACCTTTCCG
Organism: Leucinodes orbonalis; assembly: GCA_019425675.1. NCBI lineage: Eukaryota > Metazoa > Arthropoda > Insecta > Lepidoptera > Crambidae > Leucinodes > Leucinodes orbonalis. Next base: position 112,635 of record PQWD01001420.1, on the reverse strand, counting down.
CCATCGACCATCGGTTCTATGCAATAAGTACATTGCCCACCGCTACTTCAATTTGCTAATCCTTATCGATATCCGTGCCATAACCTAGATTATCTACTCATTAAGGAGCCAACTAATCGGCGGTACCAACACTATTCTCAAGGTCTTTATTGACCGATGGGAGTCACCTCTCTACTCGAGGTGGGTGACTATCCACATGAATTAATTAATAATGTAATTGTATTTACTAACATTAGACATTGTTACTAACTTTTAATATGGGCTTACCGGCCTGAAATAAACGTTTTGAATTAAAACAAATAAATTAAAAGTCATTAAACTCTAAGACCTGTATTATGGAACGAGACTCAAGCGTTGATCTCTGCTTAAATCTAGTTAAAAAGGGATAGCGCGATACACGAGCGGCATCCCTTTCTAACTCTATTTAAGTAAAGATAACGCTTAAGTCTCTTTTCAGAATACAGGCCTAAATGTCAATTCAAAAAGACCCTTCTCATTCTATGACATCAACAATCATTGAACACGATTCAATAAGCGCTCCCCTTCCTAATAGGTTAATCGGCCAATAGTCCACCAAGGTTGCGCTGCCGATTGGTTCAAGGTTCAATTCCAAATAAATAGATATGCTCTCTCTTTCAATTCGGAATTCGACTCGGTTAACGCATTATCTACACAATATGTTATATTTCATGGTCAAATGTGGTAGACAGCATATTGTATATAGTTATTTATATAGATAGTGAGGACTTCGTCAAGTGTTGCGGTGATTAAGGCTGAGCCATCTGCGCTCGCCACTTGCCCGGTGAAGCTGTAAAGGCCATCTGCGGCCAACAGCAGTAGTCAGTGCGAAAAAAAAAGTGTTGCGGAATCATTGATGGGCCAATAAGATGGGCTGTCTTGTTTATAACTAACGGATTTTGTATAATAAAATTTGGATTATAATCGTGGAAATGCTGTCGCCAATGTAACGAGCTCTCCCAAAAGCAATGATTTTTTTTCATATACCTAGGTACTTACTTTCATATACCCAGTCAGTGGCGTGCACAGAGATTATGGGTATGCAAAGTGAGTGACACTAATCGCGAACCTATAAATAATTTACATTATTGTCAAATTGAGTGCTGTTAATGACAACAGATCGCCTATGGTTTCAAATCTGTAGAGGAAAATGGGCGAATAAGTGAAAATGAAAATGAAAAGTGTTTATTCAGTTTAGGTCCTTATAGAACACTTATGAATGTCAAATGAAGCTACCACTGGTTCGGGAGGTAGTTTTCCACTGAGAAGAAACCAGCAAGAAACTCAGTAGTTACTCTTTTCAAAAAAATTGTGTTGAATACAGATGCATTTGTAATCAAAATAATTATATAAAGCAAATTATATTTTCAATTTTATCGTATTATGTATTGGTAAAAATATAATAATCTACAAAAGTACTATTGAGCAGTTAAGTATTATATAAATTTAAATAGATGATAACAAAAAAACCCAAAAGTAGTGCAGGCGTGGAAATCAACATGTCCATGAGTTTTTATCATTTATATAACCTTCAATACTATAGTAAGCTTTTTTTATTAAAATAGACTTTACATGAGACTTAAACTTATGCAGGGGTAAATCAATTACATATTGTGGTAGCTTATTAAATATTTTAATACTTAATCCCACAAATGAGTTCCCAACCTTATGCAATCTAAGATTTGGAACGGCAAGTTTGTGTTTGTTCCTAGTGTTCAAACTATGATTATCTGACTTTTTTGAAAATACATGTAAATTTTTGTGTACATAGATGTGTGGATTATTATGTTGGCGATCTTCCGGGTAATCTCGACGCACATGGTATGCACTGCTTATTTCCACATGTGAAGTGTACGCCACTGCATATACCCTCCCAGCAACGAATTAAAGGTTCGAGTCCTACTCTGAGACGCCCTGAGGCTCGTTGAGTAAATTATTTACGCGACGTACTCGCTATTGCTAGGTGAAGCTGTAAAGGCTAAGGCCAAGCTTAACGTAAAGCAACCGTTTAGAAGAAAAAACCTGTCATACTTATATACTATTTTAACCCTTTGACCGTCCGTTAAGGCGTAACGCGTCAAACAATAGATTTACATTGTGTCTGGATTCCTGGCGACAATGGGTTAATAAAGACTGATAGGTTTCGACAGAAGTATTGAACCGACGCGATGTAAAAATAAGATATAAAATCATGTAGGTACCTAGATAATCACAGATTATTTCTAGTGTCCATTTAGATATAGGTATAAACGTTATGGGGTTAATTAAAAGGTCGGGCCGAGACCTCTGCTTATTAGACCTCTAAACAAACCGGAAAGCTTGTTAATTGTAATCGTTAATTGGTTTCCAAGATTGTCATACTGATTCTGTATTTTAATTACAGATTATACCTTTTTCAATTAAATAATTGGGCAACTCGAGTGAGCACGAGTCCCAAATATGTTTTCGAAAACTTTTATCAACAAACAAAACTTAAATTATTTTTTAGGGATAGTCAAACAAAAAATACGTGGATTGACTTATAGAGAGAAGTTCTTCAAAACCGACACAAATTTGCCTGTAGGTAATATAAAATTTAACAATAATAAACATCAATTCTCAAATAAAAAGAAATAACGCTACAATTTATTGACGACCGATTAAAAAACATGTCTTGGTGTATATGTTCAAACACTACGACTAATACACCAAGGGTTCCGGGTTCGATCCCCGGGCAGTATAAACATTTGTGTGCATGAACATATCTGTATAGGTCTGGGAATTTTCTATGTATACTGAATGTGTATTTACAAGAAAAGTATTAATATGTTTATCCGTTGTTTAGTATCCATATTACAGACTAATGCTTAAGTTTGGTGCTAGATGGCCCTGTTTGAATGTCTATGGATATTTATTTCGCCGAGTATGTTTACCGGAAATCTGAATTCCCTTGCCTTTGTGAAGACGAAAATCATTTTCTTTTTAAAAAGTTTCGAATATCCGTGAGTAGCGGAATCACTTACCATCTACTCGTTTACCTACCAATGAAATAAAAAAGGTTAAAAGAAGACACTTAACATGGCAAGGTTAGCATAACACTAAGATTAAGTTTCAATTACAGATTTCCCAATACAGGAGATGGGGCAAGCCGCGTTTAAAGTGCGACAAATTTAAGCTCAACGAGCATACACTGGCTGCCAGTTTACGCTCTGTGAGACGAGTCAAGACACACGAATATTAGAAGAAATAACCGTTTTTTTCCAAAATGCCATCCTGTGCAATTGTAACATGCCATCATCGCAATGAATCAGTAAATTTACCAAGAAATATAATAACTTTTCACAGGTAAGAACCGATAAGAAATTGCGACACTGGGACTGCCTATAAACTTGGAGGCTTGTCCAGTCTAATTGTATATTCGGATGTCTGTGGTTTCAACCCTAACCACAATAGTTGAGCAGATTAACTCTCAGCGTCAAAGGTCGCAAAAGAAGGACACTAAGTTGTAAAACAAAGAATTTAACATGAAACAAAGAGTTCACAGTCGCGAAGTAGCCCGTGAGACTTTATGTCGTAATTGGCATCTTTTCGGTCAATTACGTATAATTTCGTCACGATCTTACTCGGTAGAACACGCGCGAGTTGCGAGTTCTCGCATGTCAATAATTAGTGAATAAAAAGTCATTGATTTAGGTTCAACTGTCTACTAGGTAGACACCTAGTTATATATCATAACGTATTGCCAGTTTCAATGCGTTTGAATATTTTGTACTAGCTAAAAAAACAATTTGTATATAGCTATGATTCGTCATCATCAGCTCATTAAACGTCCCCACCGAAGGGCACGAGCCTACCCGTATAGGGTGTATAGGCTTTAGTCGTCCACGCGGGCCAAGTGCGGATTGGACGACTTCACACACAACCTTCGAATCTCTCCGCAGGTGTGCATGAAGGTTTCCTCACGATGTTTCCTTCACCGTAAGAGCGTCGGATTACGTACATATATTTTCGGAAATTCGAAAACACATTGGTACGTGTCGGGATTTGAACCTCAGCCCTCCTGGTAGGAAGACGACAGTCCACACCATTGAGCCACCAACGCTCTACTATAGCTATGATTGTTTACTAATAATTATTTGATGTACAGAATATTGTAACGTAGTGTAGTGGTGTTAGCGATGATTTTAGATCGCTACTGAAACCGTTGTTGGTTTGAATTCCACAGGAAAACCGCATATTTTGGTAGGTTCTGAATCACCTGATTATGTATGTGAAAAGAATGAAGATGTTGTGTTTCAGAGACAACGTCAAGCTGTCGGCCGGGCCAACTGCTAAAGGTCGTTAACTAGTTACCGCATTGAGCTCACGTGGTGGTCTGCAGCTCAATTTCTCTATACCCATGCTGTATGGGAAGACCTGTGATCTTATGATGATGGATTTGCTTTATTTCACTTTCAAAGCCGTCTAAAGCATAATGTGTTCCTCCTTAAACATTAATAAGCATTTGATTAAATTTAATCACTAAAAACCACATGGTGTTAGAAATCGTGGTTTAGCAAGCCCTAAAGTTAAAACCTTCAAGGTCTTTTTGCAGTTATTCAAACAACTAAGCACGTATTCTTTAAACAAAAACAGTACTATGAATTCCTGCAGGAATAAATAAATTTGAACTAAAATATGTCGTCGCAAACGTACAAAATTTAGGCCAATTTCCCCTACCATTTCCTATTGCTCTTTAACCCTCTTGGATAGCAGACCAATGTTATCCCTTCACCCCTTTAGTAGCCTGTCTCTTAGTTTATATTAAAACATAGGAGCAGCTTTTTGACTTTGTGTTCTAATATTTCTAGTTTCAACATTGCAAACACTAGACCTTTAATCCAAAGATATAACACATGATATATTGTTACATTAAGTAATTGTTTTTAAAAAAGGCTACACTGTTGAGTTTTCTTGGGTGCTTCTTTCTCACAGGCCAATCCACTGAAGCGCTTTTTCAAAGCATCAAAATTCATTTTTAGTTTAGTATTTTTAATTGTTTTTTATTATATTTTTGTATATTTTTTGACGTTCATAAGTGCTTTTTGTAAGCCTAATTTGAATAAAGAATTTTGAATTTGAATTAAAAGGCCTAATTAGATCCCAATTATGTAAATGGCCGTCATTGGGCATAACAGTGTTACAGAACAATGACGAATATACTTCAAATCTCAAAATAAACGAACATTTTTAAAACCCATTGTGCTCGTTGCAGCTATTGTTGAAACTGGGCGAAAACAATGCGTGGTAAATGTTGTAGAGGATAGCTGTATGAGTAACGTCAAGTTAAAGTTTGCCGGTAGAGATGAAGTTTCGACCAATTAGACTCAATGAAATAATAAGAAACACCCATAGAGCATCGGTCTCCCCCATTTTGCGCCAGACATCCCGGTCCTCCGCTTTTTTCATTTAGCTTCCAGCAGCGACCTTTCGCAAGTCGTCGGATCATCGGGCCGGAGGGCGTTCTACGCTACGCTTGCCAAGACGCGGTCTCCACTCCAGAACTCGTCTGCTCCAACGGCCATCGGTTCTGCGACATACGTGACCAGCCCACTGCCAAAATGGGGGAGACCTATGTCCAGCAGTGGACTGCAATAGGTTGAAGAGAGAGAGAGAGAGCATGGGTGGCTCATTGGTCTGGTAGGTGCAGGATCAAATCCTGCCACGTACTAAGATCTTTTTTCGAATTTTCGAAATTATATGAACGTTTATCCGATGTTCCTACAGGGAAGGAAAACATCGTGAGGAACCTGCGAAGAATGCCTGATGATTGATGATGATGATGAAATGGCCGATGATTTGCTGGCATAATAAAGGATATTGATCTATCCCGTGGTATGCACTCCATATATGCATATAAGCTGTGCATATCATGTGCCTCACTAAGAGAATTAATATTTAAACATTTTTATTCCTCATTATTATATTATAAGCAGTATTTTCTTGTCTTTGCTGATCTGGAAGTCTTTAAATAGGATTCAAACTTTGTCGAGTTGAAGTAGGACAATTTGGTCAGATGGGGGTTTTCGGGTGGCCTTGATTTAGACTGTCTTTATGGAGCGGCCCAAACGATGGTTCATTATGTTGTGTCCTACTTGCCCAAGTAGCAATTCTCAGCAGGAATTAATGACGGCTGCAGACAACGCTGTAACCGTAGCTAGCTTTTGGGCTTCTACGGTTTGATTATATTTCTGACCATCGATATGCTAAGAAGAAGCAGTATTTTTAGAAATAGTGTCACTGTGCATAGTGTATACTTTCTTAGGTAGGTAGGTCGATCTCTGACGTTACTAAATCGACATGGTTATTTGGCTCAAATTGGAAAATAATCTGCAATGGAAATAAGCGCAATATGAATCAATCTATCCAGTCGACCAACGATATGCAGTTATTAGTCATATATAACGAATACTTTCATTGTCAAAACCGGTTTTACTGCATTAGCGAGGCTGAGGCAAAAGTCAAAAGTTTTTTGCAGGTCTAATGAGTCATACTTCATCATCATCATCAGCTCATTAAACGTCCCCACCGAGGGGCACGAGCCTACCCGGGTAGGGTGATTAGGCCTAAGTCGTCCACGCGGGCCCAGTGCGGATTGGAGTCATACTTATTGATAAAATATTCTAAATTATTATCATATCGCATAGCTCACAATAAGGTGGTTCTTTTTATCACATCTTTTTTATTCTTATTAAATAACAATATTATTAAAATTATTAAATAAGTAGTAGAGAGCGTCGGTAGCTCAATGGTGTGGACTGTCGCCTTCCTACCAGAAGGGCTGAGGTTCAAATCCCGACACGTACTAATGTGTTTCGAATTTTCGAAAATATATGTACGTATCCACGCTCTTACGGTGAAAGAAAACATCGTGAGGAAACCTTCATTGCACGCTGCGAAGAGATTCGAATGTGTGTGTGAGTCGTCCATCCGCACTGGGACCGCGTGGACGACTAAGGCCTAATCACCCTATACGGGTAGGCTCGTGCCCCTCGGTGGGGACGTTTAATGAGCTGATGATGAAGTAGTAGTTGCTCTGAGTCCCCTAGGATTTTTGAATCTTCTTGATTTTTCTGATCTCCCTTCATTAAACCTGACTTCCTTATCATAGGAGTACCACTGAAGTATCCTCTTTCCAACAAAAAACAATCATCAAAAACGGTTCGTAGTTAACGAATATATCCGCGAACAAACAAAAGTGAAGGCGGTTAATAACGACATTACTTCAATTTATTTTGATAGAATACCTGGGTAAGTGTAATGTTCAGGACTACGAATAAAACCGCGGACAAGACATTAAATAACAAAAAAAATCGAAGTTCAAAAAGTAAACTAAAAAAGCCAAAAGTAAATATTTAGCTAAATAGAAACGATTACATTATTATTTTAATGCTTGTGCCAGATCAAGCTACAATTAGGTTTTATGATTTCGAAAAAAATACGCCGGTTCGGTTAAACAGAAATGGTTCAGATTAAAGAAACATCATCATCAGCTCATTAATCGTCCCCACAGAGAGAACAAGCCTAATCGGTAATGGCATTAGTCGTCCACGCGGGCCCAGTACGGATTAGCCGACTTCACGCACAACCCTTGAATCTCTTCGCAAGCGTACGCAAGTTTCCTCAAGATGATTTCCTTAACCTTAAGAGCGTCGGATAACGTACATATGATGATCGAAAATCCAGAAACACATTGGTACGTGGCGGGATTTGAACCTGCGCCCTCCCAGTAGGAAGGCAACAGTACCCACCATTGAGCCACTGACGCTCGTATTAAATACACGTATAAAATCGTTTAAGGTATTTGTAATACATAAAGGTGATCTGGTTAAGGTGGCAGGTGGCAGATGGATGTCAACTGCAAGGGATCGGTCCGCGTGGAAATCATTAGGGGAGGCCTTCGTTCAGCAGTGGACTTTCTAGGTTGTAATGATGATGAATGATGATGAAAGGTACCAAGTTGTTATAAGTGAAGTAAACAATAGATTAAAAAAGCACATCGGTTACATCAGGCCGCTGTTGCGGGTTCGGATCTCGTGAGAATGGACTGATTTTGTTTGTTTTTGTTAATTTACTGGTGCTTAATGTATTAATTGCTGTTACCGTTCTACTTACAGCGATATTTGTATTCAATCAAAACAAAACATTTATTTCAGATAAAGCATCCATATTACGTAAAATAGTCTTAAAATTTACAAAATAATTAACAATAAAACGATTTTCACACAATTTTTCAATTTACTTATAACATTAATAAAATGAAATCATTAATTAAACAGTCGCAAAACTACCTATTAAAAATATGATATATTAAAATAAATTGCAATTTTTTTGCACTTAATTAACGCATAATTATACATTAAGTATATTATGAATCTTCATTGCCCTTCCGCCAAAACACTATTTAAAATCTAACTTTTATGGCACAACAACCCAAAGTGGGCCTCGGCCTGCCAAGAGACTGCCAATTCTCGATTCTGCACAACCTCTCACCAATTCTCGAGCCTGACACTCTCACACTAGTGAGCCTTCACCATGTCCCTCCAGCGCTGGAAACCTTAAGCTGGGCGCTGTCCTCTCTGTCATCCAAGATATGCATGAATTACTCTCCCATTCTAAACAAGTGGCCGTGCCATCGGAGGCGATGAGCTTTTGTTCCATCAAGAATATTCAGCCATTACACCGACATGCTAAATAATGCAAGCACGGCAATGATATTCTGTATATATATAGGTAGATACGCAATCATTACCTCAAAAACGAACCGCCAAATAGAATACAGTTGTAGGCTTTTGTTTAGGCAAAGGTACGCTCATTCGAAATATGTCGCACCTTTCATACTATAGGGGCACAATTCGAAAAACATGATTGTTGGGAAAATGCTTTTGAAGATTCTTGAGCGCTTCTGTTCTCACAAAATAAGTCATAAATAAATTAAACATTAATTGCAAAATAATAGAATATTATAAGAGTATGTCCGTTAGTTATGAATTACTTATCGCATATTTAGTTATCCCAGCATTTTAAATAATGCACTTAATTCGGAAATATGAAAGGCATAAACTAAGTTTTCACGGCTTTATTGCACGTCTGACTTTTTCTTCAAGAGTGTCATGTAGATATGTAATTTTGGGCCCGTTTATAAGTAAAACTCAAAAATGCTATTTTTTGAGATGTGCCCCTATAGTATGAAAGGTGCGATGTGTGTGTGTGCTGTCGCTGCATCCGGAATACTTTTTTCGATTTTTGTGTGTAGGTATATCACAAATCTATACTTTTTTACATCATTGCTGCATGGGCTAGAAATAATATGACAGATTTAGTGTAGGCACCGAGGCATTCGACTATTGATTCATTGAGTGATTTGAGTGATATTTACTTAAAATCAAGCAAAAATAAAAAGTGCACGACATCGCCCCGTCCCGCTCGCACTGCGGCCGCACCCATTACTCGATGCGCACACGCAGGCGCGCCACATTGCATTATAATTGCTTTATATACATCTTCCATTTGGTTATTTGCCAATTAACGTCTTGATTGACTCAAAATTTATTTCTGAGAAAAAAAATAACATTCTTCTATAGTTTGGAGAGTAATTAATATTTCTGATGGGTAAAACTTCATTAAGCATCTAAATTTTAAAACATTGGTTGTTGTGTGAATTAGGATGTCAAATTTGAATCGAAATAAAATCTGGAACACCAATCATGTAAGTGATTACTACATAAGGGGCCGTCCATTAATCACGTGATCTTTTTTTAGCATTTTTTAACCCCTCCCCCCCATGGTGATACGTAGTGAGGTATAAGACCACCCCCTCCTCCCCCTTCTCAACATCACGTGTATTTTTAGTACCTACAAAGAATCTTAAATGTTCTGAATATTATATTTGTATACAGGTATAAACTATCATTATCATTTTCATCATTACACCCAATTAGTCCACTGCTGAACGAAGGCCTCCCTAATGATTTCCACGCGGACCGATCCCTTGCAGTTGACATCCATCTGCTACCGCCACCTTAACCAGATCATCCGTCCATCTGGTTGGGGTCGGCCTACGCTTCGTTTTCCGTTACGTGGACGCCACTCGAGAACCTTTCCGCCCCATCGGCCATCGGTTCTACGCACTATGTGCCCTGCCCACTGCCACTTCAACTTGCTAATCCTCTGGGCTATGTCGGTCACCCTAGTTCTCCTACGGATATCATCGTTTCGGATTTTATCGCGTAGGGAGACACCTAACATAGCCCTCTCCATAGCACGCTGAGCAACCTTGAGTCTATTCAAGAGGCCCTTAGTGAGCGACCACGTTTCGCTTCCGTATGTCATAACTGGCAACACACACTGGTCAAAGACCTTCGTCTTGAGACACTGAGGTATTTTGGACGAAAAGATCTGCCTTAACTTCCCGAACGCTGCCCATCCTAATTGGATTCGACGAGAAACCTCCTTCTCGAAGTTGGACCTACCCATTTGGACTACCTGTCCCAGGTACACATATTCGTCAAAACTTCGAGGACAGAACTTCCAACTGATATCGGTATAGGTACGACATGGGCATTAGACATGACTTTCGTCTTGTCCATGTTCATTTTAAGACCCACCTGTTGAGAAGCTCCGTCTAGGGTTTCGAGCATAGTGCTTAAATCCTCCATGGATTCTGCCATGACTACTATATCATCGGCAAATCGAAGATGAGTGATGTACTCGCCATTCACGTTGATGCCAAGTCCTTTCCAATCGAGCAGCTTAAACATATCTTCCAACGCAACTGTGAACAGTTTCGGAGATATAACGTCTCCCTGTCTCACTCCTCGGTGCAATTGGATAGGTTGTGTAAGCTCTTCATGTACACGGACTGACATAGTAGCGCTCTCGTACAGACATCTCAATACTTCGATATAGCGAAAGTCAATATGGCACCGTTGGAGGGCCTGAAGCACAGCCCAAGTCTCGATCGAATCAAAGGCTTTCTCATAGTCCACAAACGCCAAGCATAATGGCCGGTTATACTCTCTAGTCTTCTGTATAACCTGCCGCAGCGTATGTATGTGGTCTATGGTGCTGAAGCCTTTGCGGAACCCGGCTTGTTCGGGGGCTGGAAATCATCAAACCTACGCGCGAGACGGTTCGTGATGACTCTGGAGAACAACTTGTAAATGTGGCTCAATAGCGTGATGGGTCTATAATTCTTCAGCAAGGTTTTGTCGCCTTTTTTGAAGAAAAGCACCACCACGCCATTGCTCCACGCCTCTGGCGTCGCACCCTCACGGATCACGGAATTAAAGAGCTTCTGAAGGGTCTTAAGCACTGGCGTGCCACCTGCTTTCAAAAGTTCTGCGGTAATTCCGTCTTCTCCGGGGGCCTTATTTCGCTTAAGTTGTTTCAGAGCCATCCTAATCTCGCTCAAGGTGACTTCCGGGATATCCTCAGATAAATGTCGGGTTAACTTAGCTCTCGGGTCTTCGGCTAAGCTTGAAGCGGGAATCTGTGTAGCGGTATATAACTCGCTGTAAAACTTCTCAATCTCCCTCAAAATCTCTGGTTTGGATGAGACTACATTTCCACTGTTGGTCTTCAGACTAGTCAGCTGGCTTTGCCCAACAGACATGTTCCTTGCAAACACCTTGGAACCCTGTTCCGTTCGATCGCCTCTTTAATACACTTTGTATTAAAGCGACGAATATCGCGTCGCAAGGAGCTGGATATACGTCTATTAAGCTGCCGGTATTGTGACGCGTCGTCTGAAGACTGCAGTTTCATCTGTCGTCTTGTCGCCATGAGATCGAGAGTCTGTTGAGATAGTTTATTGGGTCTTAATTTGCGTTGTCCCTTGCAAAACTTAGACCCAACTGTTTGCAGAGTTTCCACTAGCCCGCTATTTATATCGTCCACTGTTACGCAGCTCTCTAGGCATTCAAAGCGATTCTGCAGTTCGAGTTGAAAGCTCTCGGGGTTATTGATTTGAAGCACGTTAGGTCGGAGCGTAGACTTCATCAGGCGAGACCTCTCCAGTTGAACATTAATATTTAACGTGCCTCTTACCATACGGTGATCGCTACCGGTTTTCACCCTGGCGATCACAGAGACGTCGTTAAATATATGTCTTCTGGTGGTCATGATGAAGTCAATCTCATTTCGTGTGGAACCATCGGGACTCAACCAAGTCCACTTCCTCTGCGGCGGCTTCTTGAAAAAAGAGTTCATCATAAAGAGTCCCTCTTTTTCCATGAAATCGGCCAGCCGCTGTCCCCTGGGGTTCCGGTGTCCAAATCCATATTGCCCCACTTTCAACTCACAACCACTTCGAATGCCCAGCCTTGCGTTGAAGTCTCCCATAACGACCGTAAAGTGTGTCTTGGAGGTATGCATTGCTCTGCTGATATCATCATACATAGCCTCCACTTCATCGTCGGAGTGCGATGAAGTCGGTGCGTAAACCTGTACCACCTTCAGCGCATAGCGCTTGGTGATTCTTAGTACAAGGTACGCTACCCTAGCTGACACACTTTCGATCTTCACGATGTTGTTGATGAGAGACTTATGGACGAGAAACCCGACACCACCCTGGGACAGCTGGTCGCCCTCACGGTAGTAAAACAGGTTGCCGGATTGCAGTATTGTGGTATCCTCCCCTCTCTTCGGACTTCACACAAACCTATTATGTCCCAATGCAACCTGCCTAACTCCGTTTCTAGCTCTAATAGCTTTTCGTCAGTCCTCAGTGTGCGCGTGTTATATGTTGCCAGTTTTAATGCCGTTGTTGTTTCTTTAGGTAGCCGGATCTCTGCCGGAGATTCTTAGCACCCCTTGCCCCGCCGTAACCGTGGCCGCTACCGTAGCCCGGAATAGCGGGGCCGCCGGGGACTAGGGGCCAATTCTTACCTGTGTCTTCCATTGGGGGTAAATGCCATACTCACCACGCTTGGCAGGCGGTTGGTGAGCGCAGAGATACGCCAGTACCTAAGTGATGCTGCTGCCCATCACTTGGTGGGAAATATTCCTCTGTCGCCTTCTACGACACCCTAGGAAGAGTAGGGGTGGTGACAATCGTATTCTAGTCTGCGTCACCACACGGCAAAAAACTATAATCTTATTTTTTCTGAAATTAAGGACACAATAAAATGTCTACACCAGGTTGCAAGTTTTTTTATTGCCATAACAATAATAATAAACGAAGAGTGAATCATAGGAAACATGTATTGTACTAGTTGGCTATTGGCGAGTCAAGGTACCACTACACGCCGTGCCGCTTATTTGTTTAAAAATCGCGCGTTTGACGAAAAAATAAATACACGAGATATCTTACTAACCCCCCCCCCCATCCCCTTGTGTTATTTTCGTGATTTTATCAAACCTCAACAACATTTTTTTTATCAAACATCACCAAATGAACAACCCCTAAGATCATTGTAACATTCTGATGATAATCTGCATGTCGAATTCTTTATTTGTATAATTATAAAACGATTCTTGATAATATAAGAAGTAATAAGCGTCAGTTAATACTAACACTGTGATGTCATAGTGTAACAATGCCAAAGAAGAGGCGTTTTGACAGATAAACATAAGACGCTCAGTTAGTCTGTCATGGATCATCGCTTGACCCATAGACAAAATTAATGATCGGACCGTTTCCATAAAGATATTATAGAGAATTTTAAGTCTGAATTCTGATTTTAAAGTCGACAACAAAATTAACCACTGATCCTACTTCGTTAAAGTGGCAAGTAGCCGATGGATATAGACGGCAAAGGATCGATCCACATAGAAGTCAATAGAAAAAACCTTCGTTAAGCAGTAATCGTAGAAGGTTATGATGATAATGATAACAAAAAGCAGACAAAAATGCTTCTCACTAACAAAGAGTCTTTCGAAAGCAATTAGTAATATGCCCTGCAAATTAACGCTACCGAGTTCAGTTAATACTTGTGTATTTGAGGCCGAATATTACCGTTACGTACCAAAATTACAAACGCGTAGATGGTAAAGTGTATTGTCAAAGCAACGTGTACCCGTGTAGATAATAAGAGAGCTATTCTGCCTTCCAATAGCTAAGAGATCGTTAACTGACGTTCACATTTTTCTATGTAAAACCATCAAAACCGGTTTCATGGGAAAATAGCATCTTATTGAGAGTGTCGATGGCTCATTGGTGTGGACTGTTGCCTTCCGATTTGGAGGGCCCAGGTTCAAATCTCGCCACGTACCAATGTGTTTCCGAATTTTCGAAATTCTAAGTACGTTATCCGACGCTCTTACGGTGAAGGAAAATGTCGTCGTCACGAAATCTACGCCTGCCTGCGAAAAGGCTCAAAGGTCGTGCGTGATGTCGTAAGGCTACACCCTTTACGGATAGGCTCGTGTCCCATCGGTGGGGGACGTTTAATGAGATGATGATGACGAAAGCATTTTTTATGAGGGATTTTGCATGTAAATCGTCAAGGGTGCTTTTAAAATGGCATGCAACTATGTTTTACCATGGCTCGAACCCACTACAGGCAAAATTTATTCTTGTGGCGTGCTTTCGATTATTTCATTAAGTCATTAATGCCGTAGAACCATTATGGTTAGCAAATTTTTTTATTTGTTTTATTGTGATTGAAGTTGTTTTTGCCATTGTTATTTTTGTTGTATCACTACTTCAGCTGTTCAGTTAATTGTGAACTTTTACTCTTGTCAAGATGTTCTTGGTCTTTAATAAATAAATAAAAGTAAAACATTGCTTATAGTACGTATTTCATTCACAATTTTACTTAGTGGCAGACTTAGTAGGTACTGAACTAGGTACCTACCTACCACCGCAATACTATGCAATAGATATCTTCAAGTAAAATAGGAGTGTCCTAAAAAAGTCCAAACTTTTGTGTTTCGGAATGACAGCTCTGTAGCTAGTAAAATTACTAGGTATAAGAGACCTAACAGGCATGATCCATCCTCGGCCGCATCATCATTTACCATCAGGTGAGATGGCGGTCAAATGTTTGCCTATAGAGGATAAAAAAAAACATCTGTCGTCTCAGATGACGGGCGCAGGGCAGTGTTGACGTAAAATAATGACCTACTCATATAAATTTCCTTGTAAACTGTATATGTCATTGTCAGGCGTATTATTTACCACCAGGTGAGTGAACTGACTATCCGTTTCAAATAAAAAAAAACCTAACTTAGCGAACCTAAAATGTAGCTTTCTTTGTCAGTTACATGCTTTTTTTTTGCTTTTTTTTGCTGTGGCAACACTCCGGGTGACATTTGAGTTTAACTTGTCCCGTAATTTTATTTTATTATTAACAATAAATACGTAAATAAGGCCATGATTTTTACTTAGAACACGGCAGTGTAGCGGAAACGTCCGAGTTATCATCGTAAGTGTGACTGAGTAACGGAATGATGGGGTCAACTCGTAATGCATGATTATTGACCGGAGAAGCCTCGATATTCAAGTGTTTTTCTAATGGCTACATCGTTTCAAAAACGGCTAGACTATCGCGGTGATTTGATGTAAATGGGATTCATTTACTGGGATTTACTGGGAGACAACTCAGTGGTAAACGCGGTACTGAGTCGTCTTATGTAGGTTTAGATTAGGGCACTGTACCTAGAAAAAATACCTGGTATAAGAGACCTAGCATCAGTTGTCTCGGGTGATGGCAATGATATTCTGTATATATAAAGGTAGATACGCCATCCGTGCCTCAAAAACAAACCGCCGAAGAGAGTAAACTTTGTACTCTTTTGTTAAGGTAAATGTGTTAGAAATTCGAAATATGTGTATGTGCTGGCACTGCATTCGGAACACTTTTTTCGATTGTTTTGTGAGCATATCACGAATCTATACTATTTTAACTTTTTTGGGTGATGGGCGCAGTGCGGCATCGATGGAGAATAATAACTGTCTATCCGTTGTTGGTCTCTTTCAATGCCGCTTTGTAATGGTCCGGCGTATCACTTACTATAAGGTGAGTGTCCTGACCGTCTTGTTCACCTTGTTATATTAGAAAGACTAGTGAAAGTCACTTCGTGTGATTTTGCCCAGTTAGAACATTGAAGGCTGAATCACCACATTGTTAAAAAAGGTGATTCAGTCACTACAATAACTACTATGTCGCCGTGGTAGTTAACTCCTACCAATTAGTAGACCACTACAAGGCAGAGCCTGTAGTTTATACTATATTTTATTAGCCTCCTATTCGGTTTGAATATATGAGTCAAAACTGCTTTTTTAAAATCTCATCATCATCAGCTCATTAAACTTCCCCACCGAAGGGCACGAGCCTACCCGTATAGGTGATTAGGCCTTAGTCGTCCACGCGGGCCCAGTGCGGATTGGACGACTTCACACACAACCATCGAATCTCTTCGCAAGCGTGCATGAAGGTTTCCTCACGATGTTTTCCTTCACCGTAAGAGCGTCGGATAACGTACATATATTTTCGAAAATTCGAAAATACATTGGTACGTGTCGGGATTTGAACCTCAGCTCTCCTGGTAGGAACGAGACAGTCCACACCATTGAGCCACCGACGCTCTATAGAGAGCAGAGCAGAGCCTGTAGTTTATACTATATTTTATTAGCCTCCTATTCGGTTTGAATATATGAGTCAAAACTGCTTTTTTAAAATCTACTGCATTTTATCTTTAAAGTTGGTTGTTAAGCAAAAGTGATTGAATTAGTTTTTATTAGTTAAATAAGTAAATTACGTCTAAAAGCTGTTACAATAATTGTTTAACTATAAATTTATTTATTTCTTTTCTCGCTTTAACCCCATTTCTTTGTTCTCCCTTAAATGAAAAGTAGAATTTAGTATTTACTATCTTGGGAGCCAGGGCTATGTTGAAATGTACTATTGTATTATATTAAATAAATAAATAAATATGTTTGATTATATAAGTATGCCGACGTGGAAAATCAATCAATGTTATATGACTAGAAATTGTTGGAAAATTTAGTAGCACTTTAACTAGCGATCTCTCTGCCCCAATCCTCGTAAACATTGGTAATATGTTCGTACAACACTCACACGAGCCAGCTGTTTTACAAGCCGGTAACCCGCTTCTCAGGATTGTTGCTTGGATTCTCTCAGATAACATTGTCCCTTGTGTTCATATGACACTTGAACTAGTAGCTAGTATGTTGATACTTCGTGATCATTAAATGGATCAATAATCAATCTAATCTAAATATCATCATCATCATCATTACAGCCTAATTATGTCCACTGCTGAACGAAGGCCTCCCCTAAAGATTTCCACGCGGACCGATCCCTTGCAGTTGACATCCATCTCCTACCCGCCACCTTAACCAGATCATCCGTCCATCTGGTGGGGTTAGGCCTACGCTTCGCTTTCCGTTACGTGGGCCACTCGAGAACCTTTCCGCCCCATCGGCCATCGGTTCTACGCACTATGTGCCCTGCCCACTGCCACTTCAACTTGCTAATCCTCTGGGCTATGTCGGTCACCCTAGTTCTCTAAATATACTCGTAGTTTACTAGGTGGTAGACTCGGTACTGAGTGATCTAGGTAGGAACCACCGCAGTGACAAATATCGTCCAGTGAAACAGGAGTGTTACGCAATTTTGTGTTACGGGATGAGGGCACTGTAGCCAGTGAAATTACCGGGTATAAGAGACCTAACATCTGCTGTCTCTGGTGTCGGGCGCAGTTCGACATTAATGGAGAACAATAACTGTCTATCAGTTGTTGGTCTCCTCCAACGTATCACGGCGTATCACGACGTATCACTGAACATCAGGTGAGCGTCTTGACACGTCGTCCTATACACTTTAACATACAAAAATCATAAAGGTGACCGACTGACTGACATAGTGATCAATCAACGTAGAACCTAAACCGCTGGACGGATCGGTCTGAAATTTGGCCTGAAATTTATGACGTAGACATCCGCTAAGATATGATTTTGATTAATTCTACTCCAAGGAGTTTAAAAAGAGGATGATACTTTGTAAATTTTAAACCCATTGGGCTGAGACTGCGTGCATAAAGCTACTATGACGTAGACATCCCTAAATGAGGATTTTGATAAATTCATCTCCTAAGCCGATAAAAAAAGGGATGAAAATAATACTTTTTAACGCGACCGAAGCCGCGAGCAAAAGCTAGTTTATAATATAACACAAGGAATCAATTATCTTCAGTATCATGTATCCTTTTTTGTAACATAATCTAATTGAAAACAATACATCTTGAATTGAATATTACCTGGGCACCAGACTATCCCTGGATATCATTTAAGTATGTCTTCCGCCTCGGCAGTTATCTCATAAATGTTCCAGGGTATCCGATTTTGCATGAGATTTATCTTTAAAATACTCTTTATAGAGTCAATAAATGGAAAAATTAAAGCCTTTCAATAGAATTTATATACACACACATATATATATATATATATATAATTATATATATATATATATAATATATATATATAATATAATATATATATATATATATATATATATGTTATTAGAATTTATTTAACTTGACTATTTTAAACAGGTTACACATAATAATTACACAACTCAATAAGACAATGTTTTAAAATTATATTGAAAGTGTATTTCACCCAGTGTTTATCAGTTGTTTCACATAAAGACTTTAATGCTTATTTTGAGGCTAGATAGCGCTGTGTAATCGTTTTTTTATATTTATTATTCTAATAATAAAGCGGACCTGGCGTACGGCTCATCTACACAATTGAAACCAAAGTCCCAACTTTGACAAAAACGCCTCCAATAGTCTTCTTCTTAGCGTGTCGAAGGCAAACACACATTCAAATTTTAGCGGCCCAGAAAGCAGCCACAGCGACAGCATTATCTGACGCTGTCATTAGGTCCTCCCGCGTGCAGCTGGAAGGGCACGTTGGGCACGATGTCAGATGGGCCATCGTTTGGGCCGAACCACAAAGGCAATCAATGTCCTGACCACCCAAAAAACCCCTCCAATAGTGAGATAATTCCTAACAAGTAAATGAAATAATTAATTGATTTTAAAAAGCATAAACTATACTGACGCAAGGTTTTATGCCATGGTTGTAAGAATTTCACCATTTGTCCGTTTGTCACGGCCTAGCGGTAATCATACTTATTAATCAAAACGTTTAACTGTATAATGGCCCCATTGTAAATGAATAACTCATTAGTTCACGCAGTTTTGATTTGAATCTCTGTAAATTACAGCATTTACATGAGTACCTGATCCTCAATGCTTTAATTTGTTTATTTATTTTATTCTTCTTTTATCAAGTCGATGTGGATTCGCAAGTTAAATATGGTAACGAATATTGGGCCATTCTAATCTTCCTTTTGCCACCCAGAGGTTTCGGAAACCGCACGAAGATGGACAGTTCGGGCAAGACAGTAGGTGTTCCAATCCATTTTGTATCACGACATCATTAATAATAAATAAATAATAATAGACATTCACACAGCGCCATCTAGCCACAAGTTAAGCGTAAAGCCTGTATTATGGGTACTAAACAACGGATAAACATATATACATTATTTTGTAAATACATACATATTATACATAGAAAACAGCCAGACCATTACAAACAGACATGTTTATGCACACAAATGTTTGTACTGCCCGGGATAAACCAGAACCCTTGGTGTTGCGGCCGATCTGTCAACCGCAACGCCAAATGGGTCGTGAAGAATAATTAATAAATATCTTTTGACATTCACACAGCGCCATCTAGCCCCAAGTAACGGGTTATTGCGGGTACTAAGAGACTGATAAACGTAGTTATATTCATTTTTTTTGTAAATACATACATATTATACATGGAAAATCCCAGACGAATATATACATACATATAGTGGACCATCTTAATCACCCAAATTACCACTAATCACGGAGAAACAATTTCAATTTAAACGTTTAGGTGTGACTGTCGCCTTCCTACCGGGAGGGCTGAGGTTCAAATACCGACACGTACCAATGTGTTTTCGAATTTTCGAAAATATATGTACGTTATCCAACGCTCTTACGGTCAAGGAAAACATCGTGAGGAAACCTTCATGCACGCCTGCGAAGAGATTCGAAGGTTGTGTGTGAAGTCGTCCAATCCGCACTGGGCCCGCGTGGATGACTAAGGCCCAATCACCCAATACGGGTAGGCTCGTGCCCCTCGGTGGGGACGTTTAATGAGCTGATGATGATTGATGATTTGAAACGTTTCAGACAATCCCAGGATAGGGATTATAATGTCTCCGGGAAATTGAATAATTCTTAATATCTGTACTGTTTTTAAATCTTCTATAACATGATCTTCGTTTGTATTTGTTGTCCGAATTTCACCTGGCTTTGTTAACTAGCCGTCACGGCTCGTGGACGTATTGTCTCGTTGCAGTCATTGAAAATGGACAAAAACTTTGCTTTTCTTTTCGTACAACTAACAGTTTACGAATGAATGTGTAAGTCGTTTTACGAATAATGGTCAAAATTAGTTGCTGTTTTGTTATACTTGTACAACGAGTTGCAAGTTTCACAACTGATTTTGTAATTTTCTTGTGGGATAAACTTTGTCTGCCGTTTGCGAGCGACACATTTCACAAATATGTATCACAGCTTATATTTTATTCATTAGTTTTGACCAATGTCTTGATCTTTCATCCGAGTCTGATAATATGAGGACTCCGTTCACTGATTCTGTGTACTTCAAAGAGTTTTTTTACCGTAGTACTTACTATTTTGTGGAACAGGTTGCCGCCTCATATTCGTCATGCTTAGTACTCACATTTCAGAACAGACTTCACCTGCATTTTTTGGATACTACATTGTTATTGTATTTAGAAATAAATGTATATGCTTATTTATATATCTTAATTTATTTATTTATGATAAGTATTGTTTCTTTAGTATATGTATCTATACGTAATACATGATTTATTTTCACAGCATTATCATTCCTGGATCAGATATATGAACTGTCAAAATGAATGTTGTTTTGTTCGTCATGCAATTTAACTCAAATAATTATATTTGACTGCTTTGAAAAAAGTAAACAAACTTTTAAAAGCTAATTTTCTGTCTTAATTGTTTTTTTTTATTATATTATAAGTGTACGGGACGGTCTGGACGATCACCTGATGGTAAGTGATACGCCAGACCATGACAGAGCGGCATTAAAGGAGACCAACAACTGATAGACAGTTATTGTTCTCCATCAATGCCGCACTGCGCCCGTCACCCAGACAACAGATGTTAGATCTCTTACCTTTCACTAGCTAGTGCCTTCATCCCGAAACACAAAAGTGCATAACACTCCTGTTTCACGGGATGATATCCAGCACTGTGGTGATACCTACCTAGACGACTCAGTATCGAGTCTACCACCTAGTAAATTAATTCATAGTAATTGGATTTTTTATCACACAACTGTCGTCAGGGACTCTTATTAGCATTTTCTAATGATAGATTTCAGCATTAACTGAATGCGGCGAACTTACCATTGCAATTGAGCTTCATTCGCTTCATGTGCAAGTGCATACTATGCACTTTGCATGATCGGTCATACGTAAAGGACAGGGAAGGGCAAACAGGTGTGACGGCCAACTAACGGATATCCATTGATTGCACTTGGCCATCTGGCATTCTTTTGGAGTGACCCTCGCGTAATATAGTTATCCATACTAACATTATAAATTGGAACATGTGTGTCTGATTGTTTGTCCGACTTTCCAGGCAAATCTTAGCGACGAATTGATGTGTTGAAGGAATGGAAAGTGATATAGGCTACTTTTTATCTGTTTCTATCATTCCACTTCCCTAAAATGGGTAGGTAGCGGACTTTATTTTGGAGCATTCCGATTTCTTTAGTCAGATTGCGAATAATTGATATGCAGGTCTCAACATGGAAAAAGACAAAATCATATTTATAAATTAGGTTGAAACTGGCCGAAAATGTCTGGCAAAAAACGCGATGGCCCGAAACGACACAAGATTGGTCCCAAAAGGACCAACAAAATATGTTCAGTAAATAAAAATGATTGGCAAGTTGCAGTCAAAAATTATAAAGGAAAATAGTCTTTTTTCAGACTAAGTATTTTTTCGACCCTGGCCATCGCGTATTATTTGCTCCAATTTTTCTGTCAGTATTAGCCTCATTAATTGTAGCCTAGACCCTTGTATTTTCGAAATTATATTTTAATGTATATTCTTGACTCTCGGTGTAATCAAAATTACTCCGAGTCTTGACTGGATCTCCTTATCAAAAAAGACACTGTTTGAATTATTATGTATGAAGAGTTGTAATTAAACCAGGAAATTTATAAGTATTAAGCCTTTTCAAATTGACAAAAACAACATTTAAAATATGCAGCCGTTACTTGACCTTTTCAGGAATCACATTAGTACCGTAATGTAACATTTTTTTTTCTAAATTATTCTCTAAATTACTTGGTTTTTTCTTATTTATAATATTACATTCATAAAACAGTTGAATCATATAAAATAAGAATGAATTAAAATAAAAAATCTTATAATTATTATTATTATATATATATATATATATATATATATGTTTATTTATATTTTACATGTGTATATATGTTAATGTTGAAATATAATTATGTATTTATAAGTTGAATTAAGCTTTTCTTACTTTGCACTGTCTTGCCCTTTCATGTTGTTAATTTTTTATGTTTGTGAGGTTGTCTGGAAGAGATCGCTTCAAGCGATAAGGCTGCCTGAATTGTATTATTTTCCTTCATTTATTGTTAAATATGTATCTTTTTTTGGTGTGCAATAAAGAATCATATGTATCTATCATTCAGATAATAAAAGGAATGAAGCTATAACCGTTGCAACAAGTGACCTTGGAATTATTCAACTGCACAAGGGTTTTATTTATCACAACGATATGTTTATTCCACAACATTCGTAACATCACGCAACTGATAAAAATCAACTGACGTAATTTTGTACGTGTTAAAATGCCAAATAACACCAGCTAAACTGGTTAATGGCGCTCCAAGTATAACTTCTCACGATTTAATGATAGAAATGTCAGTCTTTGAGAAATGTCGCTGGGTTAGGGCTACTGTTAAAATTACGAAAAATGTTATTTGTTATGTTCACGACCCATTTGGTTTAGGTAATGTTTGAGATGTCGGCTATGCAACCAAGAGTTTAGGGTCCAATCCCCGAGCAGTACAACCATTTGTGTGCATTTTTTTAGTCTGGGTGTTTCTATGAGTGCACGTGACATGGGAAAATGGGGGAGACCTATGCCTAGCAGTGAACTGTGATATGTTGAATAGAGAAAAGAGACTACATTCAGAGGCTTCCTTCTAAGTACTTTATATAAATACGTATCCCCTTAAGCTCACCTTTATAAATAAATGATGACGCATATGCTAAAACTAAAGAAAATCAAATCAAATGTGAGTAACATCAAGACAGGTATTCTAACATAAAAAGCGTCGGCAAAATGCAATCCGGTATCACTTTTAAAACTGGTAACGATTGCAAGATTCTTTAAGTACGGAACGGGGACCGGTTTGTGGGAATTCTTCATTAGTTACCCATTAGTGTTCGAGTTACATTTTCTTCCTATTTTGCCAATCATGGAACTGCGGTAGGTATTTAAATATAAAAATAAAGATTGGTAACGTATTACAACCAATTTCATGCTTTTTCAATTGGCCAAAGATCTCTTCAGTCATCGGTACAGGCAAACATATAATAAAAATTTAAAAAACCCCCGACACAAGAACTTAAGTAATTTCCCTTTAAAAAGTAAAAAATAATAAAAGAAACTTAATGTTAAAGTACCTAAGAATCTATTAATAATTCTAAAAAAAACCTCGCGTTGGGGGACCGCTCCTAATTATTTCTTTCTTATCTACGATATTTTTCATAAGATGGTTACCTCTTTAGGCTTTTACCCAAGACTTTTTGAAGGAATTTCATGAAAGTTTTGGAAATTACTTAAGTTCTTGTGTCGGGGTTTTTTAAATTTTTAATTTAATTTTTATTTCATACTTTTTATAGGTAGGTTAGGTTAAGTTAGATTTTAGTATATAGACAGACACGTCAAACTTATAACACCCCTGTTTTTACTTACTTACTATTGTAATGTACGAATCATTTCTTTCATTTGATACCCATTCGGCATATTTGCAAACAATCGGTTTTTCATTCCCACTTTCATCCCCTATATCTTATAAACGGCTTAACCGATTTGAATAAAACATAGCTTAGAACACGCTCGATTGAATGACCTTTCAAACAAAAAAAACTAAATCAAAATCGGTCCACTCGTTCGGGAGTTATGGTGCCACAGACAGACACACAGACAAACACGTCAAACTTATAACACCCCTCTTTTTGCGTCGGGGGTTAAACATTACTTTCCTAAGAGGCTCTTTTCAAACTAAGGTCGTAACCCCTATCAGTTTAGATAAGCGTATATCAGTAGGTCCTGAATAAGGTCTTGTACTTCCTGCAACCGAGACCATACTCGTATTTGTCTGAATAGTTGTTGTCGCTGAGTAGAGAGCCTTTTAACTCTTCATCTCGCAGTGACACAATATCGATAGATAATAGCAAAATAATTGTGTATATTTTTCCGAATTGAGAAGAATTAATTTAAGAGATAGCTTGCTTGGTCAGTATACTCAAGTGGCAAAGGACTGGTGGGTTGGCCGGTGGAACGGACGTGTTCTGATGTAGAGCAAAGATTAAGGAAAATAGGATTTAGGTTATGAGATGTCCGTATATGAGCTGTAATTATTTGAATCGAAGGTTCACTATAAAGGAAGCTATTAAGGCTTGGAGAGAGACTCCGAGTATTAAGGTCATCTGTGACTTAAACAACTTTGCATGAAAGTGACTAGGAATTACTTTCGTATATTGATTATGAATATTTTATCAAAAATGCTATGACTAAAATATATTTAATATAATTTCAAGGTTTTCATTTTTGTGTTACAACCGTAGCATGTAAGTTACACAACACTTGTGCAATTAATCAATAAAATGATCAATTCATTAATTATTACCTAACCAATTCAATGATAAGTGACTGACAGTTAGGTAGTTATATGACTTATTCACTTTAAAGGTATATATTCAGGTACTTCATAAGTTATTCACATTGATTGTGATTGCATTTTCAAAATCGCTGGTGTATATTGTCATTTGCTACTTATCACCAGTTGGTCTATTTGACTAGCATCTTTACATCTTTATCGTTATATTAAAAAAGTTGAAATCTGCATTTTAAGTCAGTAAGTATAGAGTAATTACACTGCCTAGGTATTTTGCTTCATTCTTATCTTCAATCCGGAAAACAGCTACCTACATTGCAATGGACGGAATAGAGGTGTGACATGTTTATAAAAAAATCATGAAGGCTTCATAGGTAATATTAAAATTGCTTTACTGGGAGAAATTAGTGAGACAATAAACCAGAGGTATCATGCAGGCTACATCATAATTCTCATAAATAGATTCACATTCGATCAATAGACAGCGAGTATTTATATTATAAATAGGTATGTATCTAACATCGCTTTTGAAAGATCACCACTTGGTAACAAATTCGGGATCGAAATATGAATTCAATCACATCATTGTAGTTGCGACAGATCTAAAGACATTGTAGACTGGAAATATTATGGTTTTGCAACAATATCGTCGCTTGCTTTTAAGTTCTATGCGGTAATTTCGTAACCTCTCAGGGAAGTACGTTTTCAGGCCTGTGGAGAAAGTTACTAACAGTGTTGTTCTATTCATCAGAGCCACAATGTCTTTGAACATCCAAAATGTATTACAACATACACTTTCGTGGTTGGACACTTACGACGTGCTTACGACATACATACATTTTTGGGTACAATAGAAACTATATTGTCTTCAAGGATTTTAGCTGTTAGCCTTATTGCAATCACTTTTATAATTTATTTATTATTTTAAATAATTATGTTTAGATATATTATTTTAAATGATCATGTAACATTTAATGATTTTATAGATTGAATGATGGGTAGACAAACGAGAATAAAATCGAAAAGAAATCTGTTTTTATGTTAAATGATATCACTACTCACGGTCTCTACAAGGAGTCACTATGCGTTGAGAAGCTTAAATAAGAGAAGAAAAGGGAAATATAGATAGGGAAGAGGTGAAATTTGGGCCTCCATTAACGTCGCACCTCAACGAAACACAAAATTCACGTTGTTAATGTACTCTGTCAAGACGCCCATTGTTGCCGAAGCATGGCTCTCAGACATAAGTTATTAATTATTCAATGTATATCCATCTTTTCGTTACCCATGGATGCCGTTAAAGGCTACTTAGGGATAAAACATGTAGCAGAAATGTGAACGCACATTTATCCGTACCGAACGCGGCGAACTATTTAAATGAAACGAATTTTAGAATCCTGAATAAAAAATCACACCTCATTCAGTTTCACGCGTTTCATTGAAAAAAAAAATGTGTTTCTAGACTATGAGGTATCATATACAGGATTCGTTTCGTTCGACTTGTTCCGTTCGGATGTGTTCACCTGAAACTGGTGAAAGAAAACCTCACATCGCTGTCTCCATACACCTAAACTTTAATAGGTACAGCTATGAATACCAGTATAATGCATAATAGCTATATCATTTTTGTTACTATGGCAATATATTTATTAGCCAATACACAAACATTTATAGTACAGTGAAAAAAAAAACAAGTCAACTACACAACTAAAACATAATTCCAATGTAACCTATTCGATAAGCTTTTACACATTTATTTAGGAACCTGATATATTTAGGCAAAAAAAAACCTACCTATGTTTTTACAAAAATAATGTAAATTAACATAGTGACATAGCATGTGAAGCTTTTTTACCTTCGATCCAATCCAATATCATGTTTTAACTGATGTGATACTTGGATTATGGATTGCAAACTTTGTCATAAGATAGATTTTATTTTAGTATGCAACAAGACAATTTGGTGCGATTGAAGGATAAAGTTTGAACGAAAATCGTAAAACAGTTGACCCCAGCAGTAGTTTAAGTTTTCAGTTAAAAGGTACGGCACCTTTTAACTAAAATCTTAAATATCATAAAATCAAAGACATCATTACACCAAAACATTGCCTCTAAATGAATATTCAAATCAATGATAGCTCGTTAACTTAATTAAACGGTTATCGTAATATTTATAATTAAAGTTAATAGGTTTCCCCAATATGAGTCACTGTAGTCTTTCTTAAATACAGACAGGCACTGACTGTGTATGACTTGGGGAACGGCAAACAGACCTTTCCGCAAGTCGTTTGCTTGTCCAACTTACGTTAAGTCATCGACTTAAGACCTTAGAATTAGTTAAGCTAATTGCTGTTAGTAAAGCATTGCAATTGTAACTGGATTTAACACGTGCCAAAACAAGTTTTATTCACCACGAACCATTAGTTAGTTACACATGCTAATTGGGTTTTAACACAAACCGTTTATATTTCTCCTGTATATATTATAAGTATGTCATCTTGTCTTCTACCGTGAATACATAGGCGCAACTTCGGATTCGTAAAACACAAAAGTTCACAAGAACTAACAATACCGTTATGTAGGCAATCAACTTTGCAACATCACACAGATCACATAAAACAACTGTTTAGCAACAAACACAAACATATAAACGACACGTATGCCTACATGATTCTATTTCTTATAACATTTAATTACTATTACGATAACTGTTAAGTTTATATCGGAGTATCGCGAACATAACCGCCACCGTGAATGTAGTTCAGAACTGACAATTTACATTTACCTAAAGTTACATTGACACGATTGCTTTATCTCTTTCTTGCACGAACTTAAGGCGAGGTGAAAGAGAAGTATCTGATCTGCGATTGCTGATGTGCAGCGGTACTTTTAAGCGCCTCTAGTCCGTGACTGTGAATTATTACACTCGATGTAGCAAGGAAGGAGAGAAGTCAATAGATACTAGATGGCGCTGTAAAATACAAATAATTTCTTTCCTAAGTACAAGTACAGATCCTAGATGGCGCATGTCAATGAATATTTATACTTTACATCATAGTCTACATAATAAGAAGGAAGTGCAATATGAAATTATACTTCACAATTGATAATGCATTTTTTCATTATGCTAAAGGTTGAATGAAATTCCCATAATATAAAAGAATAAATAATACTATTAAAATATTGATCGTAATTTAGTCGCCATCATTAATTAATTTTGGAAGATGCCGCTATAAAACTTAAGAAGTCAAGTAAAATCGAGCCAAGATAGCTGCAGCAATTATATATAATGCATAAAAAAGTGGCTTTGCTGAAGAAGCGTCCTATAACTTAAAAAAAAACAATTTAAAATAAACGAGTTGAAAATTGAAAATAAAAGTAAACGCTTTTAAATATGGACATTCATATGAATCTTTAAACAATATACAATATTCGGTGGCTCAAAAGTATGGACTGTTGCCCTCCTACCAATGTGTTTTCGAGTTTTCGAAATTATATATACGTTATCCCACGCTCTTACGGTGAAGGAATACGGTGTTAG
The DNA here is from genome assembly GCA_019425675.1 of Leucinodes orbonalis. Lineage (NCBI taxonomy): Eukaryota > Metazoa > Arthropoda > Insecta > Lepidoptera > Crambidae > Leucinodes > Leucinodes orbonalis. Next base: position 84,043 of record PQWD01001420.1, on the reverse strand, counting down.
GAAACCTGCGCACGCCTGCGAAGAGATTCAAAGGTTGTGCGTGAAGTCGTACAACCCGCACTGGGCGCGCGTGGACGACTAAGGCCTAAACACCCTTTACGGGTAGGCTCGTTCCCCTCGATGGGGACGTTTAATGAGCTGATGATGACGATTATGATGATGATACAATATTCTGTAAAGTTTGCAGCATTGATGCTGCAACTGCAATCGTGTTGCTTAGCGAAAACTTAGTAGGTAATATTTATTTAATTGTTTTAGGACAACAAACGCTGATATCATTCACAATTTTATAACTTATAAGTTACATAACTTACTGTTTATGTTTGTTAATTTTTCTTTTAGTTGCACCAAAATGCCCCTTTTAAACTTATTTCTTTTTCTCCATCCTAAGGTTGCCTGGAAAAAATTGCCCTGTCCGATAAGGCCGCCCATTGCACTTGATATTATATATACATTCTTAATGTATGGCAAAATGGCAAAAAACGGAACCCTTATAGATTCGTCATGTCTGTCTGTCCGTCCGTATGTCACACACTTTTTTCTCCGAAACTATAAACACTACACTATTCAAACTTTGTAAGTATATGTATTCTGTGAACCGCTTTTAGGTTTTGACAAGAAACTTGAAAGTAATTAATATATTTTGGGGTCCCCATACATTGAACTGAAACTCAAAAAAATTTTTCATCGTACCTCCCCGTGTAGGGTATCAATGTGAAGAGCTTGAAAAATGATAAAGATGTTTCTTATATATATTTTTTAGAAATTGAATAGTTGGCGCGAGAGACACTCCCAAAGTTAAAAAAACTGATTTAATTTAATTTCTAAACTATGGGGTTTATAATATATAAAATCAAATAAATATATGATGTACATTACCATAAAATAAAATCAAAAAAATATATGATGTACATTACTATAAAATCTAACAACGAAATTTAGTTTGAAAGATTTCTGGTGTGTAGTTTATTTTTCTACGTCAAAAACGGTGAACCACTATTTTTCATATTAAAGCTGTACTAGGTGCCTAAGTAAATAAAAAATACTTGCTGCTGCGGAACCCTCCACGAGCGAGTCCTACTCGCGCTTGGCCAATTTTTATTTTGTGTAGAGTGCAATAAAGAATTTTATAAATAAATCACAAATCGTTATTGTACTTACAGGCTGCCTTGACATGCACTAATATAATATGCCTTTTAATAAATTACTTAAAATTTTAATAATAAAAAAAAAATGAAATTATATTTAAAACAAAACTATTTTCCGGACTTAAATGCATCTAATAACAAAGATTTAAATTTGCGCAGTGGGAAGAACATATATTATTTTCAAATATAAAAATAAAAACTTTACCGCGTAGATGTCTTTTCTTCACAAAACAGAAATAACGGCGTTGTCGCGATGTTAATGCTAAACGGAGTTAATTTTCGGGAAGAGCGGGATGTCTATTTCTAAGTAGGAGAGTTCTATGCCCAGTAGTGGGCTACTAAAAGTTTAAGCGAACATATTTATAAGTAAAATGTAATACAATAGATGATTTGAAGCGTAGCGCAGGACGCCCTCCAGCCCGATGGACCGACGACTTGCGAAAGGTCGCTGGTGGAGGCTGGATGAGGAAAGCGGAGGACCGGGATATCTGGCGCGAAATGGGGGAGACCTATGTCCAGCAGTGGACTACGATAGGTTGAATAGGAAGATGATTTGAAGGCTCGATATTGTAGTAGCCAGCACGTTCGGTTGACGATCCCGCAAGTTTTTATTTATTTTCGGAAGACTCAATGCATAAATATTAATAAAAATACAACTTAAGTTTAATACAATGCTAATAATAAGTGCGACTATCTATCTATTGATATGACTATGATGACTCATCTGGTGTGATGGTTATCATCATCAGCTCATTAAACGTCCCCACCGAGGGGCACGAGCCTACCCGTATGGGGTGATTAGGCCTTAGTCGTCCACGCGGGCCCAGTGCGGATTGGACGACTTCACATGCAACCTTTGAATCTCTTCGCAGGCGTGCATGAAGGTTTCCTCACGATGTTTTCCTTCACCGTAAGAGCGTCGGATAACGTACATCTATTTTCGAAAATTCGAAAATACATTGGTACGTGTCGGAATTTGAACCTCAGCCCTCCCGGTAGGAAGGCGACAGTCCACACCACTGAGCCACCGACGCTCTTACACAAAAGTTGTGATGGTTATGACGTCGGCTATTATAACAAGGGTTCCGGGTTTGATCCCGGGGCAGAACAAACATTTGTGGACACGAACATGACTGCTTGTATTGGTCTGGGTATTTTCTATGTATATAAGTATGTTTATCCGTTTTTTAGTATACATATTACAGGCTAATGATTGGTACTAGATGACGCTGTGCGAATCTTAGAGGATATTTTATTTTTATAATTTTATTTCTATCGTAAAGTCAGGCATCAGCATCATAGCTATCTGTGCTTTAAGTTTAACCGCCAGACTTGTCTCCACAGAGTGTGCGTAGTCTTGTGTGTTTTAATCAAAGAAATAAATGCTGTATTCTTTAGCAATAAAATATTTATTAAAAATTTGTCGTTATACTAATTTGAGAGATAATCGGAAGTTAATAAGACATTTGATGACCCATTTGGTGTTGCGGTTGAGACGTCGACTGCTACACCAAGGGTTCTGGGTTCGATCCCCGGGCTGTACAAACAATTGTGTGCATGAACATGTCTGTTTGTAATGGTCTGGGAGTTTTCTATGTATAATTTGTATGTATTTACAAAAAAAAGGATATAAGTATGTTCATCCGTTGTTTAGTTCCCATAATACAGGCTTCACGCTTAACTTGAGGCTAGATTGCGATGTGTGAATTTCAGTGGATATTTAATTATTAATTATAAAGTATCTCAATCAAAATGCAACATTTATTCAGCATACGTAATGGAGTCACCACAACGCTCGTCTTGGCTACCACCATAAACCCTTACAGCTTATTCTAGTCTTTGAGGTGGTCTGTGATTTTTTATGTTATAAGTATACAGGACCGTCAGGACGCTCACCTGATGGTAACTGATAAGCCTGACCATGACAGAGTAGCATTGATTGAGAACAACAACAAAGGTTATTATCCCCCTCAATACAGCGCTACTCCCGTCACCCGAAACAACACATTTAAGGTCTCTTATACCCGGTAATTTCACTAGCTACAGAGCCCCCATCCCGAAACACAAAAGTGCATAACACTCCAGTTTCACGGGACGATATCTGGCACTGCGGTGGTACCTACCTAGACGACTCGGTATCGAGTCTACCCTGTTGCTTATAACCAAATGCCCAATGTTGGCTGAAGACTATGTAACTATGAAACGACATTAACCTAGGAAGGTTGTTAAGCGACTGTGCAGTCGCGCAATAGCGCTGCGCACGCGCCACTTCATTTCACTCTCTATGGGCAGGCGTGCGGAACATTTCGATGTCAGGTGTTACGTCATGGTGGAATAAAAACTTAATGAATTCCCATGAATGTTAGTTTAGCTTTAAGTTTATAAATACAGTTTAATTGTTTCTTGTAAACGTTTAAATAAACTAAGATTGATTTCCGGGAATTTAATTTCGCTTCTCACCTTCCGCTTGCAACTTTAACTGATTATTTTTTTATTTAGTTATCAAATTTTAAATAACAATGAAAGCGTTTGACAAGTGATTCCTTACAACATTATTTGTTTGTATTATTTTGTTGTTAGAGCAAAACTGCTCAAATTGTACGTTAATAGCTGTGATACAATTGAAACAACTAAACAGACATTGAAATAATACATTGTGGATATTTATTAGGGTTTCTCATTTCTCGACCTTTTTTATTTCTCGGAGCACGAGAATTCTCGACCACTATTTCCCGGGAATTCTCGGGTTGTCGAGAAATATTGAAAAGCTCAAAACATATTTGATTTAACAATAAAACTATACTTTTTATGCAATATTCAACATTTATCAATGACCAACGTTTATTTTTAGTTTCATGTGAGTTTAATTTAACTATAGAAAACTTTAATTAAGCGAAAAAACTCTAGCGAGATCTTCTTATCATTATTTCTAGTTTCTACAAACAAATATACTAAATAGTCTTTTTCTTTGAAAAAAAAACAAATAAAATATCTTCTAAAAACAATGTCATCATGTCACCACAATGAAACTTAGTACCTTACATACTAAATAATTTATTTTAGTCTCAGTCTGTACTACAAACTTTTCAATTACGTAGCATAAAACGACAGTTTAATTCCTTATAAAAAATAACAATCAGACTAGCTTAATAATTACGAGTAACAGTAAGGTACATGTTCCTTAGTTTAGTCTTTGTATCAACTTTTCAATATTTGTTATAAGTAAATGGAGTCTTTTCTTTACGTAAGTTAACAAAAATCTAATAAATCATTAAAAATCTTAAGACCAATTACAATCACAATTTAAAGCGGAAACTGCTTCAAAAGCTAACCCACGATGTCACGTTATCATTAAGAAAATAAGCCTTTAAAAATACAAGGGCATTTATAGCATCATCTGACAATCGGTTTCGTATTTTTGTCACAAAGTTTCCAGACAAGGAGAAAACACGTTCGTTTTCTATTATGTACTCTAGTATAACGTATTAGAAACGTTTTCAGAAACGTAATTAGCTGGGTCTTCCTGAGAGGAACTCAAATCTTAATAATTACAACGACCGTGTGAAATATCAAATTTCGGTGCCCTCTCTAATAGGACAAATTATTTCATTTAATTTCGCACGACGCGTGGCAGAGCCGCAACGAGAACGCAAGCGCGTTATCAAGTTTTAATTTTTTGACTGAATTTCTCGATTTCTCGATTTCTCGACCACTTTTTTCTCGTCTCGAGTAAGGCAAAATTTCCCGGGAATTCTCGGTTCGAGATTCTCGAAGAAACCCTAATATTTATGTTGATTTAATGTAGATAAATTTTCAAATCTTTATCGTTAACTTCAAAAGTTGTAAAATTGCAGCTATAATCTTACGGATGATCCAAGCTATCTACCTACCCGCGGGAAATTTAAAGAGTAACTGCTCTGTTTCTTTCTGATTTCCTCTCAGTGGACAACAACAGTCGGAACCAGTGGTAGAATCAAATTTGACATTCATAGTGTTCTTTATGCACCTCAATTGTGTCTCCCTTACATAAAATTTAGAACAGTAAACAATACCAAACCAAAAGACATAACGATTAACTAATATTCACGTATTTCGCCGATTGGGTAGGTGACCGTTAAACCTGAAACCTTCTTCATCGTCATACGTCCTACCGGGGGGCTTGAGCCTTCCTGTATAGGGAGTTTAGGCCTTAGTCGTCCACGCGGGTGGCGCCGGATTGGCCGATTTAACGTACAATCTTTGATTGTTTTCGTAGGCATGCGCATGTCAAATAATTCAGTTCCCTTCCGGATTGAAAAGGATTAAGTCAATAATATTTCATAACAAATATCTTCATTCACTATTAGTCAGAAAAATCCAGCAAGAAACTCAGTAGTTAATCTTTCACGTCTCCACAATAACACCAAATGGGTCGTCGAAATATATATCCTAACTAGCTTTTGCCCACGGCATCGCTCGCTTTAAGAAGTATTACTTTTCATCCCCTATTTTATCCCCTTGGAAGTTAAATAACCAAAATCCTTTCTAAGCCAATATACCATGCAAATTTTGCATGCCTGCATCCCAAATTTTATTCCAACCAGTCCAGTGGTTTGGGCTGTGCGTTGATAGATCACTATGTGAGTCACCTTTGAGTTATAAATATCTGCCAATAAGCAAACACTGCCGTACCATCCTTTACAGGATCCATTTCGCCGCATTTTCAGATCCCAATTTGAGGACTCTTACTAGAACGCTGAAATTACGTACGAAATTACTTACGTTTAAATAATGTTCAACGGCCAAGTCACACAGCATTAACCATTATAATAAAGTAATCGCAGTAAGGAACCTTAGACTTGCACATCTGTCTTGATTTCATTACTTTTTATAGATAACCAAGCAGCTCTATCGAGACCTGGCTAGATTTTTTATTGAATGTTTTTGGTGGGATTAAGATTACAAACAAATGTTGAGCACCCCACCGTAGCGACCGAGCGTTTTCCCAGTGGGGATATCAGGCGCCGGCGCACCGAGGAAAAAAGTAAAAACACAACACCACTATCTTTAGTCAACAACGGAGTGCGGCGCGCGTGTTTTTTCGCGCATTTCTAATTCGGACATCGCGCCGTGTGGACGTGTCCTTCGCGGAAATAGCGTCCACTTTTACTTTTGAATCGTAACCCTTTTATGCCTTATCAAAAACTAACCCTTAAATGCAGCGCGGCCGAGACCTAAATTTTGAGGTGTCGTAACATTTTTGATAGCTAATGACAAATACTGTTGATTAAAATTTTTGATAGTTTATCATGTATTGTGATATGTGTGTGTGTGCTTGAATATTTTTTGCAACATGGCGGCGCGCTGGGCCCTTGGCTTAATGGTGCTGATGTTCTTGGAAGTGGGAGCCTACAGTCCTAGAGGTAAGTTTAGAAGTAGTATTATTAACGCCTGGAATCCAGAACAAAAGTAAGTCTATTATTTTGGACGTCTTAAAGTGACAATAGCATTTAAAGGGTTATCGACATCCAGCTGAGCAATTTTCAGAATCTGATTTTTCGGTTACTTCCAAACACTAAACCTTCACGAGGAAGTAAAGATCACCGCTTTTGTGTTCGTATAATACTTCAATCATAATTGTCTATATTATAGCAGCCACGTATTTCATCTTATAATAATATGCATTATTCTTGCTAATAATATGCATTATTATAAATAATAAATGAACAAAGTTGGACTGCGGTCTGGGGCAACATTGTTTTTTTACGAGTTCAGGTTTTGTTTTTCTAGTTTTTGTCAATAAAATTTGGATTAAACAGAAAAGTAAGCCTAGAATATTTTGTACTCAATTATACTTGGCCAACGTATAAAATATGTGTATCTTAAATTATATTTTAACACGTCTTCATATCGTATATCGATTATCTGTTATAATCGTGCGATCTTCAAGCTTTGGTAAAAGCTCCCGGACTATAAACACTAGGGGCGTACCTATCCTTATTTAAAGGAGTCACCATCGTCATCATCAGCTAATTATTACATACCCACCGAGAGGCACGAGTCTACAAGTAAAGCGTGTATAGACCTTAGTCATCCACGCTGGTTCAGTGCGTATTAGCCGACTTCACGCACAACCTTTGAAAATCTTCTCAGGCGTGCGTGGGCTTCCTCGCGATGTTTTCCTTCACCGTGATACGAGTATCCAATTTTTATTTTAATATATGTTGTGAGAGCGTCGGTGGCTCAGTGGTGTAGACTGTCGCCTTCCTACCGGAGGCTGGTTCAAATCCCGACACGTACCAATGTATTTTCGAATTTTTAAAATATATGTACGTTATCCGACGCTCCGAATCCGAATATTGATGATTCAAAATTATCTGTAAAAGACTTGTTTCATCATCATCATCATCGTACATATATTTTTCGAAAATTCGAAAATACATTGGTACGTGTCGGGATTTGAACCTCAGCCCTCCCGGTAGGAAGGCGACAGTCTACACAACTGAGCCACCGACGCTCTTGAAAAGACTTGTTTGAATAAAGATAATTAAATTTCTTCTGATTTGATATTTTGATATTTATATTTGATATAACCTTTAGGTTCTTCCTTTATCGTCTGAAATGCAAGGCAGTGGAATGACCTTTCTACGTCTGGGTATCCCTATACATACCTTAAAGGTTTCCAAAGCAAGAGCAAATAGACATTATTTAATTTGCGTGGTACACCTTAGACTGCATCGTAACTTTCCATCAGGTAAAATAGCAGTCAATCGCAGTCAAATTTTAAATGAAAAATATGACTTCGACTATCACGAGGGCTGGTCATGGAATGGTTGACAGACAAATATTGTCGTGACAACCTCCGTCCTGCGGATAAGCTGTGGATAAATGACTTATATCCTCAGGGTGTCATCATCATCAGCTCATTAAACGTCCCCACCGAGGGGAACGAGCCTACCCGTATAGGTGATTAGCCTTATCGTCCACGCGGCCAGTGCGATTGGACGACTTCACACACAACCTTCAAATCTCTTCGCAGGCGTGCATGAAGGTTTCCTCACGATTTTTTCCTTCACCGTAAGAGCGTCGGATAACGTAAATATATTTTCGAAAATTCGAAAACACATTGGTAAGTGTCAGGATTTGAACCTCAGCCCTCCCGGTAGGAAGGCGACAGTCCACACCATTGAGCCACCGACGCTCAGGTGTTGCCAGGACTAATATGGCAACTCTTAATGATATTAGTCCTCCACGATTCCATATTGCGCCCCCGTGGTAGTGTGTAGCCTGATATCCCCATAGCCATGGTGTGTGGGAGAAGGCCAGCAGTATGTACGTTCGTATCGTTGTCTACTGTAAGATATTAAAAGGGATTGATTGAATATTCCGATCAACCTTTACTTAGTGGCCAACTTATATCTCTTGACATGACACATTCTCTTTTACCTATGGAACGTCTGCTGGTCATAGGTCTTCATTTGAGTCAGATGTCCCGGACTTCCGCTTTCCTTATTCAGTCTCCACCAGCAACCTTTCGCAAACCGTCAGTCCATCGATTTGGATCGTCCTACGCTACGCTTGCTAAATATGATCTCCACTCCAAAACTCTTCTGCGCTAACGGCCATCGGCGCTGCGACATACGTGACCGGTCCACTGCCAATTTTTTTGCTAGTCCGATAAGCTATTTCGGCTCTTAAAGTACGTAAAAAGTTGTAATTCTATAATAGAGTATAAGTATGCGGTAGTAATTGGTAACTTTAAATTGATTAGAAAGGCTAAATATCATAAGTCGTTTGGCCTGGCAGAGTGATTTAGGTAGTTATGACTTTTGCCTTATACCTATATGTAATGTAAGACTTTGAAATTGCGATAGTGCTAAATTCCTAGAGCTCATTGTAGGACAATAACTGAATACTGTGACTGTAACATCCCAACACTACTAAGTCACTAAGTCCTATGCAGGTCGTATCTCACCCTAGGATGGGGAAGGGTTTTGCCATAAACTCCACTCTTGGCAGGCGGGTTGAATAAAGCATTATCCTTATGAGGTAAGGTTTAATGAGCGCTTTTCCCCGTTCTTTGCTAAATGTTGTGTCCTTAAACTGCCGCATACGGTATCTGCGGGAAGAAGAAGTGATGCTCCAAAAATTTTAAACATTAAAGCACTTTGGACTGAAGGGTTTGCCGAGTGGCGCGTGCTATGGTCAATTCTGATATATGTCATTCGTAAAGTCCTATATTTGTCTAAATTGGTAATTTGCCATTCTTTTATTCTCATACAATCAAATATAAGAGTACCGGTGGCTCATTAGTGTGGACTGCTGCCTTCTAATCTGGAGGGTCCAGGTTTATATCCCGCCACAAACCAATTTCCAAATTTTCGAAATTATATGTACGTTATCCGACTCTCTTACGGTGAAGAAAACATCGTGAAGAAACTTGATTCTCTCTTGTCTCTCCACGCACATCCTTTGAAGAGATTCAAAGGATGTGCGTGGAGTCGAACCACGCGCTAGGCAAAGCACTGGGCCCACGTGGATGACTGGATTACTTAGCCTATACACCCTTTACGGGTAGGCTCGTGCCCCTCGATGGGGACTTATAATGCGCTGATAATACTTGGTCCTATAAAAACATGTCAAAGTCAAAGTCAAAAACATTTATTTCAAAATAGGCTTACAAAAAGCACTTATGAACGTCAAAAAATATACAAAAATATAATAAAAAACGATTAAAATACTAAACTAAAAATATGAGTTTTAATGCTTTGAAAAAAAAGCGCTTCAGTAGTTTGGCCTGTTGAGAAAGAAGCTCTCAAGAAAACTCAACATGGATGGGCCCAAAGCCAAAAGCACACTTTTTTGCATTAGGTACGTTTTGTGTTTTATTTTATCAAGTAAGTAAGATACCCGGAGGCCTATCATTTACTTATTTCCAATATTTCCGTTTTCCATTCCTATTTTAAGGTTGAAAATATACTCGTAACTCTTTTGGAGTTCCGTGAGTCCATGGATGGTGATATCACTTCCCATCAGGTGAATTGTCTACTCGTTGAGTGTACTCGGAATAAATAAATAAAATATCCACTGACATTCACACAGCGCCATCTAGCCCCAAACTAAGCATTAGCCTGTAATATGGGTTTTAAACAAGGAATACACTTAAATACTTTTTTTTGTAAATAAATACATTATTATGATAATATAACAATATTATACATAAAAACACCCAGACCAATACAAATAACTTGTTTATGCACACAAAAATTTGTACTGGTCGGGGATCGATCCCGACTACTACACCAAAGGGTTCCTCTTGGACTTAACCATTATACCAAATGGGTCGTCAATAAATAGAAATAAACCATAGCTCGCCAGCCCTGTCCGCGTCAAAGTCTCGTGAAAACGTCTAATTTAACCACCACCATTACAACAACACTCCACTTTGGATTATTGTGATCTGCTAAAAGTGAAAATGCGAAAGTGATCTTTGCATCAGTAAAGTGTTAGCTGAATCCCTTCGGGGGGCTAGGACAGGTTTCGATTATCCTAGTGAAAGAAAAAAACAGGTGTCGTTAATTTTTATCAAAATAATTTATCAGCCTATTGTGTCTCACCTTCAGACACAGGCCATCTCAATACAACAATACCATATAAATGTATATAAATAATCTATTGATAGATACGGCTCACACTTCAAAATTGGTATCCATAAAAATGGTTCAGTCATACTAGGTGTAGACTCAGTACTGAGTCGTCTAGGTAGGTACCACCACAGTGCCAGATATCGTCCCGTGAAACAGGAGTGTTATGCACTTTTTCCGATGAGTGAAATTATGAAGTATAAAAGACCTAACATCTGTTGTCTCGGGTGAGGGGCGCAGGCCGGCATTGATGGAGGATAATAACTGTCTGTCAGTTGTTGGTCTTATTCGATTCCGCCCTGTTATGGTTAGGAGTATCACTTACCATTAGGTGAGTGTTATGACCGTCTATATACTGATAACATAAAAAAATATTTAAATCCGAGATAGTGAGATAAGATTATATCATAACAATTCTTACGTCTAGATTACACAATAATCAAAAATTTATCCACACCACAGATTTTAAATTTGATTTAATGATAACTGGTAATAATGGCTGCCGATATCTACCGAACATAAACACCCGTTCGCTGTCCAATAAGTTACAAAATAGATAGTTACAGATATTACAGAATCGCTTTGTGTGGAAAGCCAAAACGATCAGCTCAATCACTTGCACTGACGTCATCGGTTGTTGATGAATTTCTCGGTTTTGCTGCGGTCTTGATTGACGCTTGCGAATTGAGTCTTTTATGGTTTTTTTTTACTAGAAATAATGTTATGTTTCTTATTTGCTATAAAATAAGCTTCTGATTTGTTAACTGTTTCAGAGGTTGAAGATTTAATAGACGGTTATATGGATTATTAACATATTAGATTTAATACCACATTACAAGCATGTAAAACGGTGTCTGCACCCAAATGCGAAAAACCTACTCGAAAAAAATATTACAATCCGAGTAGACACTTAATACTCGGCGGCGAGAAACATCATTGAGACATCGTGTAGGTTCGAGTGAATCCTATTTTACGTTACCAGTCGACGTACGCGTACGTACGGACACGTTGTCATACAAACAGCAGGGGACTAGGTTAGTTTCATCGTCACTATAAACGTCCCCCACCGAGGGGTAAAGCAGCCTACCGTGTAGGTGATTAAGGCCTTAGTGTCCACTGGCGGGCCCATGGGATTGGCCAATTCACACCTTCGAATCTTTTCGCAGGCGTGCATGAAGGTCTTCCCTCATCGATGCTTTTCCTTCACCGTAAGAGCGGTCGATAACTGATCATATATTTTCGAAATTCGTAAAAACTATTGGTACGTGGGTGGGATTTGGCAACCTCAGCCCTCGTTGGTAGGAACGAGTACAGTCAACATTGAGCCACCGACGCTCTCGGTTAGTTTAGTACATTTGATTAGAATCTACTAGCCTCCCTGAGATGACACTAAGCGGTACGACTCGTGTCACACTCTGTGACACTCTTGAGCTCGTTGCATTAACTTTATTCGGCTGAGATGTATTTAAGCTCACCAATTTTTTATTCATATAAAATGCAAACAAATTCATATGTTGAGGATTTCGAGCTCCCGATAGACTACGAGTAGATCGTTCTCGAAAGATGTTTACCAATTCCCATAGATATAATCCAACAATCACGAAATCTTCGACTGAATTAATGCAACAGAATAACAAGCGTAGACTCGCTTTACATTTATTTTTAACTTTGTATGTATATTTATTTTTTTCAAAGAAAAAGCTTGAAAATTAACATTATAAAAAGAAAATATTGACAATTTTCATCATATAAAAAAGGTTGTCAAGGCATTCGGCAATTAAGTATGTAAATTCAATAAAGGGAACTATAATAATAATCAAATACTATTGCAAACTTATTCAGTATACTAAAAGTTGGTAGGTTACAGCATTAGGTACTTGTTTTCATTACATTGAATAATTCAGATTACTACTCAGCATGATGTTTAATAAGTTGATAGCATTATGGAAATGACTTGCTCGGAACTGTTATGTAACACAGGCCTTAGTTATTTCCAATGCTTGTCTGCAAAGCTCATAATGCAAACCTGATTTATGTATTCTAATTTGAGTACAACCTAATTAGCTATTCAATTGAAGCTTGCTTTGGAATCGGATTTTAGTGAACGGACAACAATTGTTATTATTAATAAGGAAGTGCTAGTATCCATATATAACAATATAATCTCCTATAAACTTGTACAAAAATATATCATCATCATCAGCTCATTAAACGTCCCCACCGAGGGGCACAAGCCTACGCCGTATAAGGTGATTGGCGCTTAGTCGTCCACGCGGGCCCAGTGCGGATTGGACGAACAAATATATAGTAAAAGTTATTTCAATTGCTTAGTGAGAGCAAAAAAACTATTTTGATGGTTAAGAAAGAAGGTTAACTTAAACAATTAAACAACATATTTCTACATTATATACTTAGAATAAAAAGATTGCAGACACAAACTAAGACATTTTAATAACAAAACCGTATACATCATTTAGAGAGGCGTCGTGGCTCAATGTGTGGACTGTCGGCCTTCCTCATCGGGAGGGTGTGTTCAAATCCGCACACGTACCCATGTGTTTTCGAATTTTCTAGAAATATATGTAACGTTATCGACGCCTTTACGGTGAGTAAAATATCGTGAGAACCTTCATCGCCGCCTGGATGGACTTCAAAGGTTGTGTGTGAAGTCGTCAAGCCGCACTGGGCGCGTGGACGGATAAGGCTTAACACCCTATCGGGTAGGCTTTCGTGCCTCGTGGTGGGGACGTCTAATGAGGCTGATGATGATTACAACATTTTAAGAATTAAGTAAAATAAAAACAACAATAGCACAAAGGGCAAGCCCCAAGCGGCGAGTAGCTTCCGTTTCACCGATAACCGATGCCAAATTTGAGACATTTCATCGAATTTCTAAGATTGTGTCGGACGATTGCAACGCAATTGGATCCACTTTCTCACAACAACGGCGTTTTAACGGTCAGTTGTGAATTATGTGATTTCGTCCGTTACTTTACTATGTAATCTTTTTTTGCAATCGTAAATATACTATGCATAGCCAATGATATTCTGTATTATAAAGTAGATACCGCCATAAACCCGTGCCTCAAAACGAAACCGGACGAAGAAAGAAAGTTTGTACTCTTTTGTTTAGGTAAATGTGTTCGAAATTAGTGTATGTGTGCTGTCACTTGTAAGTTAATCGAAGTGAAACAAAATTTTGCGCTGTTTTCGAGTGAATAAGATGACTGGAAGCCCAAAATCTTATTCTACTTCCTAATTGACGACCCATTTAGTTCAATATTTGAGACGGCTATACACCAAGAATTCCGGGTTTGAGCCTCGGGCAGTACAAACATTTGTGTGCATGAACATGTGTGTTTGTATTAGTCTGGGAGATTTCTATGTAATGTTATGTAGGTTTTAATGCTGTGAAAGTAATAAATAGCTTCGTCGCTAACGTCCCATAATATATTATCTATCAACATTACAACAGTTAAAAGTCGGAGCACGTTACTAGCAAATATATAAGTATATAGTATAAAAGGAACTTTTTAAAGCAATAAATATAATGACTGTAGCATCACAATATTTTTATGACAATTTAATTTTCGTCCGCCCCAAATACTATCAGTGTTAAACTTTTTAAAAAAAATGGTGCTACACAATTTTAATATCAAGAACAGAAACAAACTGCGTGTTCCAGACTTGAGACTACATAAATAGTAGTAAATCTTTGTATTAGGAAAATGTACTACAGTTTTCAATAAGGTCGCAAATATTGTCCGCGTTAGCCTTTACACTGTTTAAAGCTAGAAATAAATCCACCTTTCTAAAAAGGGTACTTACTATTAGAATATTTATGTGATAAAAACCTGGTCTTAACTGCTCAGCTACTTCAGTGTTTACAAAAATAATCTGTTTATTAATATAATTGTTTAAAAAACGGCTTGTACTGTTGATTTTCTTGGTCTTCTTTCTCAATAGGCCAAAACGCCGAAGCGCTTTTTCTAAGCATCAAAATATACACTATTGTGCTTTACTTTGGTATTTAAATGTATTTTCTTGTATTCCTTTTTGACTTCATAGTGGCTTTTTGTAAGTCTAATCTGATTAAATGAATTTTGACTTTGACTTTGAACAATACGAAAATTAGCTACATAACGCTGGCTATGAAGTAAAAGGAAATTTAAGCCAAGCAACTTGACCGGAGACGCGCGAGCTGTCGATTACGTCGCAGGGTTGTCAACGGAACAGAAATGAAATACTAGGTGGTGGACTCGATACTGAGTCGTCTAGGTCCCGTGAAACAGAATCGTTATGCACTTTTGTGTTTTAGGATGAGGGCACTGTAGCTAGTGTTGATTGACGACCCATTTGGTGTTGCGGTTGAGACGTCGACTGCAACACCAAGGGTTCTCGGTTCGATCCCGGGCAGTCAAGCATTGTGTGATGAAAGTCTCATGAACATCTGGTTGTAATGTCGGTGTTTTCTAGTATAATATAATATATATATAATATATATATATAATACAAAAAATAATAAGTATGTTTATCCGTTGTTTAGTACCCATAATATAGGCTTCACGCTTAACTTGGGGCTAGATGGCGGTGCGTGAATGTCAGTGGATATTTATTTAATTACCGGGTATAAGAGACTTAACATCTGTTGTCTCTGGTAGTCAGTGCGGCATTGGTGGAGGATAATAACTGTCTATCAGTTATTGGTCTCCTGGTAAGCGTCCTGACCGTCCTGTACACTTATGTCAAAAATTAAAACGTTGTGTTTGATAAGAAACTAGTTGTGTTCCCCGGTGTTACACGCTGTTCAAGTTACACCGCAGTAAAACGTAGACCATGTGTTATTCGAGTGAGTCAGATAAATACAGATCAAATATTTAAATTTCTTCAGATAAAATCAGAAATAATATTATCTACAAGAGAACCAAAGGTACCGACATAGCTCTCCGGATCAGCAAGTTGAAGTGGCAGTGGGCTGGTCACGTATGTCGTTAACCGATTGTCGTTGGTCGTTGAGCAGACGAGCTCTGGAGTGGAGACCGCGTCTCGGCAAGCGTAGCGTAGGACGCCCGGACCGATGGACCGACGACTTGCGAAAGGTTGCTGGTGGTGGTTGTATGAGAAAAACGTAGCAGAATAGGACTATGCCCAACAGTGGACGGCAATCTCTGAAATGGCTGGGTCTATTTGGTCGGGACTTTTTTTGGCAGGTAGCTGGTGTAATAAGGCCAAATATAGGCTACTATATTTAAGAAAATAATTTATATTTACTTCGCATAAACTGCGCGCTTTTAGGTTATGTTTTACCGCGGGAGAATAGAATCTTGTACCGCGGGAAACAGCTACTTACCAATAATAGGTAGATTAATCTCTTTTTTATTTTTTATTTATTTATATCACCAACAAAAAACAATTCAATATACATTGACGTTCTGATGTGTGCGTCGCGGCGATATAAAAAGGCCAGAGCTCAGCGATAGGTTTACCATTGGCAAACCGCTGATTTTCAGCTACAGCCAAAGTTACAAAAACAACCATCAACAATTGACACAAACGTGATTATTATTAATAAATAAAAACAATAAAATTTTAATACAATAGATTTTTAAAATGATATTCAATAGAAGCGGTGATTAAATTATAACGGTATTACATAAATTGAAATTATATCCAATAAAAAAAAATCAATATATATAAATTAGAATTAAACAAGTGTATAATAATATAATAAAAAGTACAATAAAATTGTCGTTACATTTATTTTGATGCGATTCCAGAATTCTTTAACCATACACAAACTACAATTATATTATAGATCAATCTAGAAACTAACCACTACGATTTTCGAACTGACTACTGCTGTTGGCCGCAGATGGGCTCTCAGCCACAGACATCTCGTGTATTGGGAAATCTGTGTTCTCAGCCTTAAAGTTTACACAACAAGCCTAAGGTCGCCAAATGGGACTCCAAACTCGGCTTAGGGCGTTGCGGGAGGAATATTACAACCCTACAAACGTCTCAATCAGCGAACCGCAAGAGCACAAGCGCAGTGAAACATTAAATGGTCACCGATTTGCCTCGCTCGTACCTCACTCGAAAAAATGAAAGTGACCACCGTTTTACCGGGAATCGAACGTGGATACTAAAACAGCTTTCCGTTTAGCAGCTTTTTATATATTTTTAGTACAGCAAAGACTGGATAAGGATTTTGGTGTATGATATAAAATATTACTATATAGTAAATAACAAAGTCGCTTATTTGTCCCCATATCCTTATGTACCTTCATCAGCAGCTCATTAAACGTCCCCACCGAGGGGCACGAGCCTACCCGTATAGGGTGATTAGGCCTTAGTAGTCCACGCGGGCCCAGTGCGGATTGGACGACTTCACACACAACCTTCGAATCTCTTCGCAGGCGTGCATGAAGGTTTCCTCACGATGTTTTCCTTCACCGTAAGAGCGTCGGATAACGTACATATATTTTTCGAAAATTCGAAAATACATTGGTACGTGTCGGGATTTGAACCTCAGCCCTCCCGGTAGGAAGGCGACAGTCCACACCACTGAGCCACCGACGCTCTAAATCTCTCTATGCGCTCGTTAATCTATGTTTCATCGCTCTATGTGCGCTTAAATCTTTGAACCTACGTAACAGATTTTGATGCTTTTTTAATAGATAGAGTAATTGAATAGGATAGTTCATCCATTTAAAAGTTTTATTTTTGAGGTTTCTAATGCGATGTCGTAAATTGTTACATTTTTGCCCTTTACTTTGCAAACGTTGGCGAACTCTACGAGATTTATCAAAATTATGTACTAAGTATTGCATACATTGAAAAGGTCTACAGGAAACTATGCGATGGTATTTGCCTATTTCTTGTGGATATCCCACAAAAATTTATTTGTCATTTTCATTATTTGTTGTAGAATTTTTTTTTATTATTATTATTTCTGTAACAAGGCAATCTGTGCATTCACAATAAGTCAATAATTTGTCCTTTTCTTGAATATGTTAAAATCAGCTGAGTGATCATTAATAGTATGATCTCCTCTTCAGTTGGTGAATATTTCTGGTAATTTGAAAGACTGTGCCTTTTTAATCTTAAGAATTGGACGCTGCCCGAGCCTTGGAGGTTATTCATTAGCTTATTAACATGTCCCGATATCCTTTCTTGATAAGCTTCACTGTACTTAGTAATTTCATGTTTGACAGGGTTTAATTTTAGATCCAGATAAATGCATTTATTGCTTACATATCGAGGTATATTTAGCATTGGTTGTAGAAATAGAACAAATAATGACAATTTTTCAAAGCGATGACTAATACAACATTAATCCTTATCCAATTAAATATATTAAAAACACATTGTAGATTTAATATAGATATATATAGCATATGATTTAAATGAGTATTTTCGAAGATATTTCAGATTGAAAAATTGCGGCCGACCGGGGAGACGGGCGTGCCTATTACGAATTACGATTGCTTCCGTGCGAAGCAGGGGCGGGTCGCTAGTATAAAATAAGGCTTTTATTTTAATAATATGCGAAGAACATTATTAGAAAACGGACGGAATAACACATAATAACAACAATGAGCGAGAACCATCCTAAGATTGTAACCGGGACATACCCTCGGTATTCAACCTGTTGCAGTCCACTGCTGGACATAGATCTCCCCCGTTTTGCGCCAGATATCCCGGTCTTCCGCCTTTCTCATCCAGCCTCCACCAGCGACCTTTCGCAAATCGTCGGTCCATCGGGCCGAGGGCGTCCTACGCTACGCTTGCCGAGCCGCGGTCTCCGACAACTGAAGAAGTTAAACGGAGTCGATGCTGTTTACAAATTCTACGATAAACAGTCTTCCACCTCGACAATGCCAGTTTCACCAATTTCACAGCTCGTAATCATTTCCCTGTGATAAGAAACCGACACAAGGAAAAGTCATTGTCTGATCGATACGCGATTGTTTTTGCATCCATCAACAATCACATTCACAGAGGTTAGTACTTTCGTTGATGGTTGATGATTGTGATATTGTATGTTTGTATTTGCGGTAATGTGTTGTATTTTTTTATGTGTACAGGATGGTCTGGACGCTCACCTAATGGTAAGTGACACGCCAGACCATGACAGAGCGGCATTAAAGGAGACCAACAACTGATAGACAGTTACTATCCTCCATCAATGCCGCACTGCGCCCGTCACCCGAGACAACAGATGTTAGGTCTCTTATACCCGGTAATTTCACTAGCTACAGTGCCCTCATTCCGAAACACAAAAGTGCATAACACTCCTGTTTCACGGGATGATATCTGGCATTGCGGTGGTACCTACCTAGACGACTCAGTATCGAGTCTACTTCCACGTCCACTCGTGGAGTTCGGGCTTTTTACATAGTGAAGAGATTTTTCATAATCTTCACGTTAGGCTTAGGGTTGGAGATAGTACCTATGAAAGGTTTAATGAAACGCTGCATAAGGCTGAGAGCCATCGGCGTTCTCCTCTTGCTTGTCTCTTTCTTCAATCTTTTGCAGTCAACTGCTGAACACAGGTTTCCCCATTTTCTTGCTTTGAGTGAATTTAATTCCCTAAGAGAGACCCCAAGCATAGTTTGCTTTTTTACAAAAAAAAATAGTGCGTTTGACTGCTATCTCACCTGATGGAGAGTAACGATGCAGCCTAAGTTGTTTCACGCAAGTTCAAAAGATGCCTGTTTAGTCTTGCCTTAAAAACTCCTAAATTATAGGTATCGGAAACACAGATGCAGGAAGGTGCCTTGCAGTTTGGATGACGAAGGAAGAACCGAACTTTTTTGTGCGAAAAGATGGTATATCGTCAACAAAAGGGGTTGAACACCTCCCTAACCTAGTCCGCGACTTGTCCGATAGTGAAATAGTTCTGGAGGAATCAAATTGTGCAAACCCAACGCACACCCTCCGAGATTCAATATGTAAAATACGTTGCCCGCTCCATTGCCCGTTGAGTGGTTGAAACATGTAAACCATAACCATAAGTACAAAAGTCAAAGTCCATGCCTCAGCTTTCAGGGCTTTCGTATAAAAGTTTTGTCATAAAGATCTGCCGTAACTTGTAGAAACACATAGAAATCATTAAATCCTATGACCAATCGACTTTTTAGGTGACTTTAGTCCCACTAAGTATAGTTAGGGGAGCGTCGGTGGCTCAATGGTGTGGGGGGAGCGTCGGTGGCTCAATGGTGTGGACTGTCGCCTTCCTACCGGGAGGGCTGAGGTTCAAATCCCGACACGTACCAATGTATTTTCGAATTTCGAAAATATATGTACGTTATCCGACGCTCTTACGGTGAAGGAAAACATCGTGAGGAAACCTTCATGCACGCCTGCGAAGAGATTCAAAGGTTGTGTGTGAAGTCGTCCAACCCGCACTGGGCCCGCGTGGACGACTAAGGCCTAATCACCCTATACGGGTAGGCTCGTGCCCCTCGGTGGGGACGTTTAATGAGCTGATGATGAAGTATAGTTGAGAACATTATATTAACTATTCTGATAAAAAGACATACGAAAATGATATAACCATTATAACAAGCTGTGGCATTAGTCGACATATCAATGGAGCTACAAAAACATCAACACAAAAGCAATCAAGATCATTTTAATTAAACTCTAACACGTAATGTTTTTGTCACAAAAACCCTAGTTTATTGTTTGGGTTGAGCGCACAGGCATCGAACCTATGACCTCTGGGTGAAAGCTGTGAAAATGCCATCTAGAATTACGCCGAGCTTTGCACTGAGTATTATTTCATTACCGAGTTACATTTTCCGCGTAACTCGATTACCTGCGAGTAATGGTCTATCGATTTCGTTTTTCCGTACATTTATCTCAGTCAGAGAGTAAGAGCGTTGATGGTTCAATGGTGAGGACTGTCGCCCTCCTACCGGGAGGGCTGAGGTTTAAATTACCGAAGTGCTGTATAACGCCACAAGAAATAGAACTGAGTTAAATAGTAGAGTGCTAGTACGCTTCTATATTTTTTTACATGGAATAGAAGTGCTAGTGCAGTATTAGTGTGCCAGTTCTACTTTATTTTGAGAATAGGGCACTGTAGATAATTATTTTACTTGGTATAAGAGATTGGACTTCTGTAGTGTACAATCATAAGAACTGGACATATAACCGAAATTTATTTGCAAACACTATCATTGGCTTCCTTCAACATTGCTTCTGTTATGCGGAATCGTATCACTTGCTATCAGGTGAGCAAATGAGTTGTATAATTTTAAAGGTTTTACCAATGATATTCTGTATATATAAAGGTAGATACGCCAACCGTGCCTCAAAAACGAACCGCCGAAGAGAGTACAGTTTGTACTCTTTTGTTTAAGTAAATGTGTTCGAAATTCAAAATATGTGTATGTGTGCTGTCACTGCATTCGGAACACTTTTTTCGATTGTTTAGTGAGCATATCACGAATTCATACTTTTTACATCATTGGGTTTTACTTTGCTCTGTCGAGTCAAGGCACGTGTAAAGTTAACTAACACGTGGAAGTAAAGGGCATTTCATCAGACGCCACAACTTAGTACAAAAGCGCTGTTGAATGCCAAACAGCTTTTTAAATACAATCAACGTCCGATTATGCAACGCGACGAGTCGGAATGCATTTTCACTGAACGTTGGCTTAGAACTTGCTTGGGTATGTTTGTTATTTATATTGACCAGCTGGAAGATATTTGCGATGATGATGATGCTAGTCCTATTTCCAATTCTATCAATCTAAAAGAGCACTTACAAAGCACTTACAAGACATGTGTTGAAATTTAGGACATTTCTGGTTCACCGACCTTGTCTTTGACTTCCAAAAAAAGGTTCATCTTCTCGAAGAAACCCTACACACCAATTTCTGCTCCTGCACTAGCAGATACAATTCGAAACGCATTGTCATATAAAAACTATACTATGAAAATTCCTTGCTGTCAAAAATGACATAATAATACAGATAATTAATCAACCTTCCCGCGCTTTTCATGATTGACCATAGACCACGCGTCAAGTTACGTCACCGCAATGGCGTCGGTTGCGTCACGATGCGGTACCGATCAAAACCGCAGCTTTGGACTAGACACAATAAGACAATCCGGAACACATCACATTAGATGAAGTAATTTAAAGATAATACTATCTGTTATTTTAATGGAGAACTTATTGTGTGCGCTCTAATAATGGTATGTAAGAATAATGATGGGATGTCACGGGTCATTTTTTCTCTTAGAGACACAGAGTGTCTAATCAGAAAGACGTTGATTTCCTGTTAAGTAACATTTTTTTCAATGTAAAACCATTATTAAATTATTGTTCACTTCCATCATCATCAGCTCATTAAACGTCCCCAACAATGGGCACGGGCCTACCTGTTTAGGGTGTATAGGCCTAGACAAACCACGCGGGTCCAGTGCGGATTGGCCGACTTCACACAGAACCTTTGAATTTCTGCGTAGGCGTGCGCAGGTTTCCTCACGATGTTTTCCTTCACCGTAAGAGCGTCGGATAAACGTACAGTAACGATATTGGTACGTGACGGGATTTGTACGGTGAAGGAAAACATCGTGAGGAAACCTGCGCACGCCGGCGAAGAGATTCAAAGGATATGCGTGAAGTCGTCCAACCCGCACTGGGCCCGCGTGGACGACTAAAGCCTAGTCACCCTATAAAGGTAGGCTCGTGCCCCTCGGTGGGGACGTTTAATGATGATGATGAAATAAATATCCACTGTCCTGTTAGGGTTCTAAATAACTGAAAAACCTTTTTTTTTTAAATGCTTACCAATACAAACAGACATGTTCATGCACACAAATATTTATACTGCCCAGGGATTGAACCCGGAACCCTAGATGTAGTAGCCAACGTCCCAACCACTTCATGAAATGAGTCGTCATAAAATATGTACGCGTACATATTAAGCAAATAACCAATTAAGGCTTTAAAGCATCTCACCATAAAGCATCTCACCATAAAGCATCTCACCATAAAGCATCTCACCATAAAGCATCTCACCATAAAGCATCAAAAGCTTATTAAAATTACCAGTACGTTATATGCATAAATTGTTTTATCCCCACTTAAATATAACTTCATCCCGTAATATAAACACAGTGCGATAGTAATCTGGATTTTCTACTAATCGAAAGTAAAAGGTATAAGGTTCGATGTCAGCCGGAAACGCGATAGAAAGAGACAGTGTATTTCTGAACATGCGCCAGAGTCGACGAACTGCAACAGTGATAATGGCTGTCAGGGTTGGCAAAAGATTTTTGAAAATAATTTTAATTATAAATCAATGATATCCTGTAGGTATATATAAAGGTAGATACGCCATCCGTGCCTCAAAAACGAACCGCCGAAGAGAGTACAGTTTGTACTCATTTGTTTAGGTAAATGTACGCTCATTCGGAATATGTGTATGTGTGCTGTCACTGCATTCGGAACACTTTTTCGATTGTTTTGTGAGCATATCACGAATCCATACTTTTTTAACATCATTGTTATAAATACAATAATTATATGGTTTACATGAAATCCCGTTTTCTTAGGTATGAGTAAGTGAATGAACTTGTTACCAATTTTTGTTGGTTAACACCAAGTAAAAGTTATGATGTTAGGGTTTTTTATTATTGTTTATGTATATGCATTTTTTGTGTATAATTTATTTCAAGATATAATTTAATAAATCCCCAAATTATTAATAAATATCCACTGACAATCACACAGAGCCATCTAGCCCCAAGTTAAGCGTGAAGCCTGTATTATTGGTACTAAACAACGGATAACAATTGTTTTCTAAATTTTTATAAATACATACATATTTATGCATAGAAAACAACCAGACCAATACAAACAGACATGTTCATGAACACAAATGTTTGTACTGCCCGCGGATCGAACCCGAAACCCTTCGTGTAGTAGCCGACGTCTCAACACACTAGATGGATCGTCCTCATTTCTTTCTATCTAAGAAGAATATTTTATTAAATATTGAGAGCGTCGGTGGCTCAATGGTGCGGACTGTCGCCTTCCTACCAGGAGGGCTGAGGTTCGAATCCCGACACGTACCAATGTGTTTTCGAATTTTCGAAAATATATGTACGTTATCCGACGCTCTTACGGTGAAGGAAAACATCGTGAGGAAACCTTCATGCACGCCTGCGAAGAGATTCGAAGGTTGTGTGTGAAGTCGTCCAATCCGCAGTGGGCCCGCGTGGACGACTGAGGCCTAATCACCCTATACGGGTAGGCTCGTGCCCCTCGGTGGGGACGCTTAATGAGCTGATGATGATGATGATGAAGAAGAATATAATAATATAAATTAAATTTTTCTTTATTTTCACTTATATCTAGAACGTGCAGTTGACAACCCTAATACCGCACAATAATTATATAGTAATCACGTAATTATGCCGTGTAATTGATACATAAGCTATGTAATACTTTATTTGTGAGATAGGAAGCAAACTAACATCATCAGCTCATTAAACGTCCCCACCGAGGGGCACGAGCCTACCCGTATAGGGTGATTAGGCCTTAGTCGTCCACGCGGGCCCAGTGCGGATTGGACGACTTCACACACAACCTTCGAATCTCTTCGCAGGCGTGCATGAAGGTTTCCTCACGATGTTTTCCTTCACCGTAAGAGCGTTGGATAACGTACATATATTTTTCGAAAATTCGAAAATACATCGGTACGTGTCGGGATTTGAACCTCAGCCCTCCCGGTAGGAAGGCGACAGTCCACACCACTGAGCTACCGACGCTCTCACAAGCAAACTAACGTTACGGTTTAACCATAGATAAACAATAAAATAACTACATGCACAATCAGAAGAAATATCAACCAAATAATGTCCGAGCCGCTTGACACATAGGTTGACATACTGTCATATTTATGACATAAAATTATTCATTAAAATTTTGACCTTAAGGCGTCATTAAAAGGGTACAAAATCAAAAGCACGAGCATACTACTATGCCACTTTGACGTGTAGCGAGCGACGTGATTATGAATGAAAATTTTGCCCAAATGTCGCGATGGGCAAAATTTAGGACGCCCTCCAGCCTGATGGACCGACGACTTGCGAATGGTCACTGGTGGAGGCTGGATGAGGAAAGCGGAGGACCGGGATGTCTGGCGCATGGGGGATACCTATGTCCAGCAGTGGAATACGATAGGTTGAAGAAGTGATATAACCGATAAAATTTGCAAAATCAGTGATCTAGGGATTTTGTGGACCAAGAAAAATCCACTACGCAACTTTTATAGTTAACGTTTTGTTTCCAAGTGTTACCACCATAGCTTAACCGAAGCCATACCTTACCCATAATTTCTGTGCACGCCACTGCTTCGAAGACATTTTAGTCTAAACTAAAGCGAGTCGAGATTAAAAGTGACCAAAAATAAAGATTTGGTTTTCTCTCATGTTTAACTTAGAAAAAAGTTTCCATATTGATCTGTCATTGTCACTCATGACGCATTTGACGAAAGTCATTAAACTCTCATTAGACGCTTTCTAATTGGTATGGGGGTTCATTGTCGAATAGTGACCATAGTCTAAGGGATAAAGGATTGTGCGAAGAATTTCTAAATATTTCTTCAGTGTTTTCACTTCTTTGTGTATTAGCCTATTGCAGTTCATTTTGTGATGCGGGTTCACAATTTGCGTCAAATATTATGTTGACTGTAAGTTGTCAGTCAGTTTAGTTTAGTAAGAAATCACTACAATGCCATTGTGGTTGTTTTCTTAGTGTTTTGTCTCTAATTCACTCTTATGGGATCTTTTATAACTAAACCGCCTTATGACATCTGCAGGAAGGCGGTCACAATTTTATTGTATTCCAGGGAAATTCGAAGGTTCAAATCCCGCCACGTACCAATGTGTTTTCGAATTTTCAATATCATATGCACGTTATCTGACGGTCTTACGGTGAAGGAAAAGATCGTGAGGGAACCTTGACGCCTGCGAAGAGATTCAAATGTTGTATGTGAAGTCGTCTAATCCGCACTGGACCCGCGTGGACCTTAGTCGTCCACGCGGGACGTATAGGTCCGTATAGGTTGCTTAGGCTAAGGCCTAAGCAACCTATACGGGTAGGCTCGTGCCCCACCCTAACATATACCTACCGTTATTGTTATATTTGGAACGTAAAATTATTCATTTAAATTCGAACCGTAAATCTTCATAGAAAGAGTACAAAATCAAAAGCACAAGCACATTACTGTCATTAAGTCATAAAACGAATGTAAATTCTGCCCAACTGACGCGATGAACAGACTTTAAAGTAGGAGTTAATGTTTATCTAAGTTATAATTCTGGCGAAATTATGATACAAGTGAACGAGACGTAAGTTTAAGAAGTCACTTTTTTGTACACTGCCCCTCATCCGTCACTTGAAACGCCAGTCACATAAACCAGTAATTTTACTAGCAACAGTTGTTACTAGCGTTGCCATTACATGGATGAAATGCTATCACCACCCAAAATAGCAAACCATAATAAACTTAACTCATTCGGCTGACCAAATAAAGTAATCGAAACTTTTTGCGTACTGTTAGGCCTTTTTGCAGTTTTTCCGTATAAGTAGACCAACCTGCTGCGTGACGCAACCTGCTTTCTTCCGTGGCAAAAACTCAGTTACGTCAAGTTCTGTGTTATATTGACAAATAGTTGACCACATAGTCGTAACTTAGACGCCATGTTTAGCCTTGGACCGCCATTATTTAGCTGTTACGTCTAGACCGTTTTGTTTTTGAGAAATATATAACTGGTACAGTTATGACATAGCATTATTTTTTTACATAATGATTGTCTTTGAAGTCAAATGCATTTGAACAAATCGTAAACGTACGTAGCTGAAACATGGAGACTGACTGCGCGATTGGTTCACAACAATGATGTAAATAGGTATGGATTCGTGATATGCTAACAAAACAATTTAAAAAAATGTTCCGAATGCAGTAACAGCACACATACACATATTTCGAATTTACACATTTACCTAAACAAAAGAGTACAAGCTGTACCCTCATCGGCGGCTCGTTTTTGAGGCACGGATGGCGTCGACCTTTACATTTACAGAATATCATTGGTTCACAAGTTTATAGTCACGCAAGAAGCAAGCTATGAATATCTTCGGATCTCTCAGGGAAATAATGGTACGAGTATGAGAGAACTAAAGAGATCTTTTCGCTTAAATAGGCTAAATGAACCTCAAAATGCTTTATTTAAATAAATCTACGAGTAAAAAGATCCTTTTATTTTATCCCAAAAAAAATTCTGAAAATCTAAATGACTACCACGGAATTGATGTTACCTTCCGAGAAGAATTCAGCAAGAAACTTTGTCACATTATATAGCCGTTTTAAATTCTGATTTTCTATACCCTGATCAGCAAGTAGAAGTAGTGTCTGGTCAGGTATGTCACAGAACAGATTTGCGTTTCAGCAGAAGAATTCTCAAAGGGTTCACCGTCGCGGCAAGCATAGTTAAACGCCTTCGGCTCTGTGGACTGATGGTTAATCAGGGCATCTGTATGATTTTTTGAGTTCCGATTTGACAACTCCGGGATGAAAAGTCATTTAAATTATTGAATTGGAAATGTTGAAGATCCAGTACAGATTCGCCGAATTCACGCACAGCCTTTGCATCTCTTCGCAGGCGTGCGCAGGTTTCATCACGATGTCATCCTTTACCGTAAGAGCATCGGATAACGTACATACAATGTCGATAATTCGAAATCACATTGGTCTGTGACAGAATTTGAATCTGAGCCCTTCCGATCGGAAGGGGCTCAGATTCAATAGTCGACACCGTTAAGCCACGGACGCTGTTACTATAACAATATTCTTAGAAAAATATTTTATTATATTTTAGAATAATATTTGTCACTAAATCATCGATCTTATTCAAGTACCATTACACAAATAACAGGTTCCGTGTCCGGCTTCGCGATATAATGACATGATTTGTCTTTGCTCTCTTTTATAGCACGTCTTATGACGAAATGGAGTAAGTAAAAAAATACTACTTCCGGAATATTTTTTAATCTGTATAAAAAGGATGTTGGCTGTCAAATCAACTGAGTAACTTTGGTCGATCTGTTAAAACTTCCAATTTCCATATTTTTGCAGTTTAAAACAATGTGACGCAATTGTGTTAGATGATAAACTGATTAACTTTTTACAGGTACTTTGTAGTAATTAAAAAATATATGAAATGATTTTTTATGTTATAAGTATACAGAGCCCCAACCAGATGGACGGATGATCTGGTTAAGGTGGCGGGTAGCAGATGGATGTCAACTGCATGTGATCGGTCCGCGTGGAAATCATTAGGGGGAGGTCTTCGTTCAGCAGTGGACATAATTAGGCTGTAATGATGATGATGATGATGAAGTATACAGGACGGTCAGGATGCTCACTTGATGGGTTAGTGATACGCCTGACCATGACAGGGCGGCAAAGATTGAAACCAACAACATAGACAGTTATTATCCTCCATCAATGCCGCACTACGCCCGACACCTGAGACGACAGACGTTAGGTCTCTTATATCCAGTAATTTTACTCAAAGTCAAAGTCAAAAACATTTATTTCAAATTAGGCTTACAAAAAGCACTTATGAACGTCAAAAAATATACAAAAATATAATAAAAACGGATTAAAATACTAAACTAAAAATATGAGTTTTGATGCTTTGAAAAAAAGCGCTTCAGCACTCAAGAAAACTCAACAGTGTAGCCTTTTTTAAAAACATTTTCATTCTCCTTAATGTAAGAATATATCATAAACACTGAAATAGCTGAGCAGTTTAAGACCACTGATTTTTATCACATAAATATTCATCAATAGTGTAGTACCCTTTTTTAGAAAGGTGGTTTTGTATTCTAGCTTTAAACATGTGTAAAGGTAACTCGACAATATTTTGCGGTACCTTATTGAAAAACTTTATACATCTTCCTATAAAAGATTTACCTACTTTATGTAGTCTCAAGTCTGGAACAGCAAGTTTGTTTCTATTCCTGGTATTAAAATTGTGTGAGTCACAATTTTTTTAAAGGTATGATAGTATTTACGGACGTAAATTAAATTTTCATTAATATATTGTGATGCTATAGTCATTATATTTATTTCTTTAAAAAGTTCCTTAAGAGAGTCACGGGGTCTAAGGTTGTAGATAAAACGAATAGCTCTTTTTTGTAGTACAAATATTATATTAATGTCGGCAGCTGAGCCCCACAACAGTAGACCATACGACATGACACTATGAAAATAACTAAAATAAACCAATCTTGCTGTTTCTACATCTGTCAAGAGCCTTATCTTTCTAACAGCATAAGCTGCCGAGCTAAGTCTACCAGCCAGTGAATCAATGTGAGGCCCCCATTGTAACTTTGAATCTAAAGTTATACCAAGAAATGCAGTGGAGTTTACAAGTTCCACTTGATCATTATTCAGAGTTATGTTGGTCTCGACCTGCCTTACATTGGGCATAGTGAATTTTATACATTTATCCCGAACTACTAGCTACAATTATCCCGAAACACAAAAGTGCACATCACTCCGTTTTTACTAGACGATATCAAGCACTGCGGCAGTAGCTACCTAGACGTCTCGGTCGATATCGACCTTATCGACTTTACCAGCTAGTAATATGTGTTCGAGATTTGAGGTATTGAGATACAATAAAAAGTATAATGAGGGTTTTATATTTCTTTTAAGCTAAAGACAATACCGCAGTTCATCACATTTCTGTTTTACGCTAGATATCCCATTTCTTGGATGTCTTGTATATATCCTCCAAAAGTGACGTATCTTATACCGTCGGTCCATTAGCGCCAACATTATATTTGTCATGTTAACTCCAGAACGCCTGCTTCAACGGGTGACGGTTTTTGCGATTTCTGTGACCTATTATCTCATCTTGCATGTCCGACAAGCTATGTCAGTAAGTTTAGATTTATCACGGATACCACCATTTCTGATAAGATTTTAAACTTGTTGACCCAGCACACACTCAGTGATCGTATGTCTCAGTGCGCATGTTAGTACGGGTTCAAGCGTTGAGGAATCGTTGACGAAGTAAGTAATGATTTTTTAATACAAACAAGTTATGACTGTTCCCATAACATTTATAAATATGAACAGAAAAGTTAATAAAAGTGACTTGTTAACTTTTTAACTTAGACCTCATTTGTCGCATAACTTATCTATGGTTAGCATTATGTTAATGTTTTATTGTGGTAAGATATATTATTATTAGGTAATGTATGAACTTATCTCACGAGGTCTAATGATAGGACTTAAGTCAATCTATAAGTTATGAATGTAGAACATTACGCGGTATTAAATAAATATATATTTTAAACAAAAGACATGATAGTCGCTTATTTGTAACTGCTTTTCTCTAGGAAAATATATTATGTACATAGTACATACATACATACATAGTACATAAATTAAATAATAATAAAAAGCAATCACATGAAAAAATGGAAACAATAGAGTTTACTCACACAAAATTTCACTTTTTATTTCTTTAATTTCCTTCCTTTGCCATTTCTTACGTCAAGTAACCCACTTTGTATGGGCTCTCCTTATTTATAAGCTCCGTGATATTCAAGTTTAGGGTTGACAAGTCGGGTCGTGGTCGGCTAGGTCCTTAGATAAACAATAAACTATCTAGTGTCACAATCACGAAAAAATATAAACAAAAAAATGTCCGATCCGCTTGACACATACGTTAACTTATTATTATATTTATGACCTAAAATTGTTTATAAAAAATTTTACCTTAACACGTCATTAAAAGGGTAGAAAATTAAAAGCACGAGCATACTACATATCACCATGACATTTAGCCACAGATTTCCCAATACAGAAGATGGGGCAAGCCGCGTTTAAAGTGCGAAAAATGTAAGCTCAACGAGCATACACTGGCTGCCAGTTTACGCTCTGTGAGACGAGTCTAGACGCATGAATATTAGAAGAAATTACCGTTTTTTTCCAAAATGCCATCCTGTGCAATTGTAACATGCCATCATCGCAATAAATCAGTTAATTACCAGAAATATAATAACTTTTTACAGGTAAGAACCGAAAACAAATTGGGACACTGGGACTGCCTATAAACTTGGCGGCTTGTCCAGTCTAATTGTATATTCGGATGTCTGTGCATGTAGCGAACGACGCGATTATGAATGAGATTTCAGTCCAACTGAAGCAATGGGCAGAGTTTTTCCACGGGCACTCTTTAAATGAGATTTTGCATCGACTAAGTTTATCGTTCAATTAAGGGTACATCTCCTTTTTTGTGTATGTATGTATGGAGCACATGTCGCAATTTTTTTCGGGATTTACTTATTCATTGCGATGATGGCATGTTACAATTGCACAGGATGGCATTTTGGAAAAAAACGGTTATTCTTCTAATATTCGTACGTCTTGACTCGTCTCACAGAGCGTAAACTGGCAGCCAGTGTATGCTCGTTGCAGGGCCGGATCTAGGGGGGCAGACGGGGGCACGTGCCCCGGGCGGCACGGTCAGGGGCGGCAAACCGACTAATGGACCACTCATCATTTACCTTACTTGCCCGCGGAATAAATAATAGTACAAGTGCATGGCCATAGAAATACGACTGATAACCGGAGCGCGGAGTAAGGCATGTTACTGAACCATTACATTTTTTTGCATAGTTCTAAATAGGCGCCCGCAGATCACGGTCAGCAGGCGGGTGCAGCTGCGATCTGAGGAATGACGCTGTATACGAAAACTCTCTCGTCGATCTCTATACAGGGCAGCAGTGTATTATTTCAAAGTTACGTAGTTATTTCTCTATGTTAATTGATGCCAACTTAGCTGCTTTAAAGCTATATCATTTTCATGATGGACAGCTACAATTGAAAAAAAATAAAAATAAACAATTAAGCTCCTTTTACTTGCATCAAGCGACCACGTTTTTTAAGAAAATATACAAAATAAATTGGAAATAAAACGCCTTTTTCATCCAGTGTGACTTCGAAAAAGCTGAGGCGAGTAGTCTTATTTCATTATAGAACTTAATTGATTAATATCAATACCAATAATTGATAAATTGTAACTTTTTAATGACATTGCTTTTTTGCCGAGGTTAGGATGGTTATGAAACAGCTTAAGCGTTATTAGACCCCCGCTACGACGGATATACCGCAGAGCTTTTGAAAGTAGGGGCACGCCAGTGCTTAAGACCCTTCAGAAGCTTTTTAATTCCGGAATCGGTGATGGTGCGACACCAAAGGTGAGGAGCAATGGCGTGGTGGTGTTCTTCTTCAAGAAAGGTGATTAAACCTTTTCCCTCTCTATTCAACCTATCGCAGTCCACTGTTGGACATTGGTCTCATTTTGCGCCAGATATTCCGGTCCTCCGTTTTTCTCATCCAGACTCCACCAGCGACTTTTCGCAAGTTGTCGGTCCATCGGGCCGGAGGGCGTCCTACGTTACGCTTGCCAAGACGCGGTCTCCGCTCCAGAACTCGTCTGCTCCAACGGCCATCGGTTCTGCGACATCATTACCACTGCGCTAATCGGTAATTTTAGTTCTTTTGCGGATAACATCATTTCTGATTTTATGTATAAGAGTCTCCCAACATAGCACGCTCCATCGCTCGTTGAGTAACTTTGAATTTCTGAACCAATCCGCAGTCAGTGTCCATGTCTCATCTGCGTATGTTGGTATGGGTAGGACGTATTTCTCAAAGACTTTTGTCTTCCTCCTCCTACTAGCTTCCCTTCCGAAATTGTGCCGGTCAAGTTTTAGCCCAAGTAAACTTATTCTTGGACAATCTGGAGAAGGACGCCACCGACGCTTATCAGAAACGCTACCGGTCTATAATTCTTCAAGAGAGCTTTATCACCCTTCTTAATGAACGCTTGTGGACCACGCTTCCAGTGTAGTTCCCAGGTAGATGACGGCATTAAAAGAGCTCACCTAATGTCCTAAGGATGGGTTGTCCACCGGTGTTTAGGAGTTCTGTCGTAATACCGTCATCCCACGGGGCCCTTTCATTTCTCAGTTGCTTCAGTGCTGCACTAATTTCGCTAACGTCAACATCCGGCATATCCTACGTACAATGGTGCCTTAGTAGGGCACGTAGATCTTCGCTGTCTTCGGTCTGTACTGATGAGCGCTCGACAAATCCATAGAATTTCTCAACCTCTTCCAGGATCTGTTGGCGTAATGTGAGTAGTTGGCCATCTGCTATATTAAGCTTCACCAGAATGCTCCTGCCAAGTGGTTTTTGGAAAACTTTGGGCCCCTGTTCTCCTTAATAAGGTCCTTAATTAACCTTGTATTGAAATAGTAGAATTCTCTGCGAACGAGTTTTCGTATCCGCTTGGAGAGAGCCTAATATTCCGGGTATGATAAGTTAAAGTCAAAATTCATTTATTTAAATTAGGCTTACAAAAAGCACTTATGAACGACAAAAATATACAAAAATTACATTACAAAAAAACAAATTTATTTCTTTGAACTGTTCTTTAAGAGAGTCACGTGGTCTAAGGTTGTAGATAAAAGCTCTTTTTGTAGCACAAATATTGTATCAATGTCGGCAGCCGTACCCCACAACGGTAGACCATACGACATTACATTATAAAAATACTAAAATAAACTAATCTTGCCGTTTTTACATCTGTTACGAGTTATCTTAGATATTAAAAGCTTATTGAAGAATTAACGACCCATTACGATATTGTGCCACATCTTCAAGTTATTCTCCAGAGTCATTATGATCCGTCTCGCGCATATGTTTGACGATTTCCAGCCCTCCGAACAAGCCGGGTTCCTCAAAGGCTTCAGCACCATAGACTACATATTACATACGCTGTGGCAGGTTATACAGAAGAGCGGAGAGTATAACTGACCATTATGTTTGGCGTTTGTGGACTATGAGAAAGCCTTCGATTCGATCGAGACTTGGGCTGTGTTTCATTCCCTCCAACGGTGCCTGACTTGACTACTGCTATATCGAATTGTTGAGATGTTTGTACGAGAGCGCTACTATGTCAGGCCGAGTACATGAAGAGCTTACCATTGGCTTATCATTGGCACCGAGGAGTAAGACAAGGAGATGTAATATCTCTGAAACTGATCACAGCTGCGTAAAAAGTTGCAGCTTTGTCCAAATGTCAATCAATTTGAGGACCTATTATATAAATTAGTGAAATAATATAGGATGATAAAGGTAAAAATAAATAAAAGAGGGCGGGGGCGGCATTTCTAAATTTTTGCCCCACCCAAAAAAAATTGAAGATCCGGCGCTTGGCTCGTTGAGCATACATTTGTCGCACTTTAAACGCGGCTTGCCCCATCTCCTGTATTGGGAAATCTGTGGTATGGAGATCGTCAGTCACAAAACATTTAAGCATTTTTTTTCAATCTGGCATATTTCCATACGTTTTGCGACTGTCTGTGGCGTCACTGTTTATAGAACTAACTTAAGTTATCAATTTTGACATTGTTATTACCTTATTTATCTTTAAAACAATAGATTTGATATGCAGATCATCACGAGTAGTTTGAGGTATTTTGATCTAATAAATTTCGAATAAACGTACATGATTTATTTTTTGAACCCAATCAACAAAAAATCGGGTTCAAATCCCGTCACGTACGAATGTGTTTCCGAATTTCCGAATATATGTACGTTATCCGATGCTCTTACGGTGTAGGAAACACCGTCAAGAGATTCAAAGGTTTTCGTGAAGTCGTCTAACCCGCACTGGCCGCACTGTACGACAAAGGCCTAATCAGCCTATACGGGTAGGCTCGTGCCCTCGGTGAGGGCGCTTAATGAGCTAATGATGATGAACAATTTGTCATACAAAAACTCCCAAAGACGATCCAAACTTACCCTAGATCACATGGCCAACGTTTCAACTCTCTAACTAAACAATCGTCAAAACGAACGGACTAAAGCGGACATATGTGAATCAATGAGCGGAAGATATACAAAGTGTTCGTATCCAACTGATACGTCAGATAAAATCAATTTGAATACGAAGGGGTGATCCATCATTGGTATCGCAGGTCATCTGCGATGCTCCCGATTTGCTTTCACTCGATACCGGTCGGTATGGTTAGATAACTATTGTTCGTTCCGCGTTCAACATGCATTGGTGTATATGTTTATGATATCTAAAATGTATAAAATGACGACCCTGTGGAGTAATGGTTGAGACGTCGGCTACTACAGGGTTCCGGGTTCGAACCCCGGGCATTACAAACGTTTGTGTGCATGAAAAAAAAATTTCACAATAAATATTTAGAACTGCTCCCATAAAAGTTTCCCCTGTGTTATGACTTATGAGAGACAGGCTCCTCCATGAACATGTCTGTTTGTAATGGTCTGGGAGTTTCTATGTATAATAAATGTATATATTAAGAAAAAAAGTGTATAAGTATGTTTATCAGTTGTTTAGTACCCTAACTACGAGCTTGCGTTTAATATGGGGCTAGATGGCGCTGTGTGAATCTCAGTGGATATTTATTTATAAAATAATAACAAATAACCACTAAAATGCACGCCTGGGAAGAAATTCAAAGGTTGTGCGTGAAGTCGTCCAATCCGCACTGGGCCCGCGGGACGACTAAGGCCTAATCACCCTACACGGGTAGGCTCGTGCCCTCGTGGGGACGTTTAATGAGCTGATGATGATGTTAAGGTTGGCAATATACTTGTGCCGAGTGACTGATGTCACCAAAAGTTCAAAATTGCCCTTCCCTTCATTTCCCACTTCAAAAAAGGAGAGGACTGACATTTTTTTAAAGCGCGGTACCCTATTTTCTCTTCAACTTTAATATAGGTAAGTAGTACGAATTTCTTCCCGGCTAAAAAGTATTTTTAGCTTTTTAGTTTGAAATCTTTTTTTTTGTTGAAAAATATGTTAAGGTTCTACCGGGAGGGCTGAGGTTCAAATCCCGACACGTACCAATGTATTTTAGAATTTTCGAAAAATATATGTACGTTATCCGACGCTCTTACGGTGAAGGAAAACATCGTGAGGAAACCTTCATGCACGCCTGCGAAGAGATTCGAAGGTTGTGTGTGAAGTCGTCCAATCCGCACTGGGCCCGCGTGGACGACTAAGGCCTAATCACCCTATACGGGTAGGCTCGTGCCCTCGGTGGGGACGTTTAATGAGCTGATGATGATGATAATGATGTTAAGGTTGGCAATATACTTGTAGATCCTTCAGGACACGAGTGTTCCTGGATTCTATATCATTCACCATCAAAGGGGTTACTGCTATCTCTTAAAGCATTACTATTATGAAATGACATTTAATTAAATTTTTGTACCAGATATAGCAAAGTATTTTTATTGTAATTGTTTTAAAAGATGGCGGTAACCCCCAGGTGATTCGTCTACTTGTTTCGACCTTCCTCCTCCTTCAAGTAAATCAACTTTGTTTTTAAAGACAGTTAACATAATAGAAATTACTTTTAACTATCGGAACTCCATATTCAGGTCATCTGTGATCATATCTCAGTCGGTAGCCAACTATCCGTTCCGGCTAATTAACTATTGATTCATAGATAAAATGACTTCTCCCGATCGACTTTTGTCTTGTATGTTGTTTTTCAAACGTTGGATATGCACATTTTTATTTTGGCAGTCAACGTTGGATGTCAATCAATTTGATGGCGATATCTGAATGGATGTAGGAACTGGATGGGATTTTTGTTGGCTTGATAAGATATATAACAAGCTAATGATAATATATATCAATCAAACTCAAACTCAAACTCAAAACTGTTTCATTCAAATAAATCATTAAATGACACTTTTGAATCGTCAAGAAGTTATTTTAATGAATCTACCACCGGTTCGGGAGGTTGTTATCTACCGAGAAGATACCGGCAAGAAACTCGTGTAGTTACTCTTTTCAAAAAAATGGGGTTTACAATGTTCTCATTTCGAGTCAAAATTTTATAATACTTCGTTTTACATAGCTGTAATATTTATATAATTTTATAATTCTATATTATCATCCTAATTACATTATTTTTACTTGGAACACAATGTGAGCACATTAAGACCAAATAATGTTATCGGCTAAATAGTCGTTAAACAGTAATATCCTTTTTCAAAAGGGTACTTTAATTATAGCTTTAAACTTAAGTAAGGGAAGATCGACAATATGTTGTGGTACTTTATTAAAATACTTTATACAATTACCAACAAAAGATTTACCCACTTTGTGTAGCCGAAGATTTGGAACAGCAAGTTTGTTTTTATTTCTAGTGTTGAGACTGTAAAGATCACAGTTTTTATCAAACATATGAATATTTTTACGCACGTACATTAAATTCTCATAAATATATTGTGACGCTACTGTCATTATACTAATTTCTTTGAAAAGTTCTCTAAGAGAATCACGGGTTTAAGTTGGTAAATAGCGCGAACTGCTCTTTTTGCAGTACAAAAATGGTTTGTATGTCAGCAGCTGCACCCCACAGCAACATGTCGTATGACATTACACTATGAAAATAACTAAAATAAACCAATCTTGCTGTTTCAACATCTGTCAGAAGTCTTATTTCCTAACCGCATATGCCGCTGAACTAAGCCTTCCAGCAGAGATTCAATATGAGGTCCCCACTGAAGTCTATTATCAATACTTATTCCAAAAAACAGTTGAACTAACAAATTCTAATTTTTCATTATTAAGAGTGATATTGGTTTCTACTTGTCTTACATTAGGCATACTAAACTTAATACATTTGGTTTTTTAGTATTCAACAATAAATTATTTACTGTGAACCAATGCATTGATATTCTGTATATAAGGTAGATGCCATCGTGCGTCAGAAACGAACCGCCGAAGAAAGTACAGTTTGTACTCTTTTGTTTAGGTAAATGATGAGCGTATCATTCGAAATATGTGTATGTTGCTATCACTGCATTCGGAACACTTTTTTCAATTGTTTTGTGAGCATATCACGAATCTATACTTTTTTACATCATTGACAAACATGAGGAATGATTGGCAAGTTGAAGTGACAGTGGGCAGGGTACATAGTATGAGCAGCAGTAGACTGTAAAGGTTGAAGAAAGATAATGTCTGTTGCTATGCCGCCTTTTAAGATTCACACAACTTTTAAAACCAGAGGTATTGAGTATTCTAATCTGATGTCACCAGCATAAATTGAAATATATATAATTCAACGGTGACTTAATGACTTTTGACACAGTGATCTATCAACGCACAGCCCAAACTACTTTACGGATAGGTGGTATGACGTAGACATCCCCCAAAAAAGGATTTTGATAGATTCAAGGCGATAAAACTTTGTCAATTTTAAATCGATCAGACCGAGACTTTGTATGCATGGATACTATATACTATGGATACTATGACGTAGGCATCACTAAAGAAACGATTTTAAAATCCAACACTATGTGGATAAATAGGGGCACGATAACAATAATGTAATGTAGGGATGACTTGACGAGCCAATGATATTAAATGAAAGTTTAAAATATAATTAGTCTACATTTTACACTTAGCCCCAATCGATGCCGAACTGAGGCAGGCCCAAATAAGGCAGGTCGCCATGTAGGGATCGATGTTCTAGGAGACAAATGATACGCAAGCTTGCTGGTTAAACACTGTTTATTAGTAAATCATAATCTGAATATATATGTGTACGACTCTACTACAAATACTTCTTAACACGACGAAGCGTGGTTCAGCTAGTTTGTATATAAAAAGACAAAAGCACCTAGTTTGTGACACAAAGCGTCGTGGCTGCAAGTGCAGCCTCATCAACTCGCATCACCATAATGATGCACTTTCACTGTAAACCACCGATCGGGTTACGCAACGCAGTGCCAATGCCCACTAGTGTTGTCTTCGAATAGTTCACATCGATTAACCTATTTCCTGTTTCGTATATGATATTTAAAAAAAGTAACTTTTGTGTTAATGTTTATTTATGAATAGTGTTGGCAAACGCTCTACAACGAAGTCAACATAAACAGAAATGACGATATTTTACTTCATTTAAATAAGTAACAACTATTTGATATTATCAAGAATATAAAGAAAAAAATAAATACAGAATTAAGGTAATTTATCACCCGCTTGTGTGTTGTCACAGTAAGAAATATATTAAATTTATTGTACGCGGAGAGTTTTCCCGTCAAAATAGCTGGCAAGCTTAAAAATCACTTCGAAATTTCCAGTATTAGTAAGTGTGTAGGACCAATATAGTAGATTATATACAAGCAATAATTCATGAAATAAATATACGATTATACTTGCAAAACATTAGATATCTAAAATAAAGCATGTCAGTACTCACAAATTCTTGTCATATTAACGAAATTCTTAATAACTTTTTTATTTATTTTAGGCATACAAATCAGTAGATAATCATTTACACATAGGTTTAAATAAGAAATTATTACACAAAGTTAAGCTGTAGTGACTTAAATCACGTCAGAACAGCTGTACTTTACTAAAAAAATATTTAGTATCGATAATATATCGGTACCGGCCAACGGTATTACTCACAACACTACGCAGCATAATGCCGCATTGTAAGATCACATCGGAAAGGTGATTATGTCGTAATCGAATTCATCATCGGATGAGTCTCCGCAATAAATTCCAATGCAATTATTTCATTCTATTTTGTTTTGGTATCAAATCATGTGCATTTAATTTATTTTTTTCTATTTTATGGGTAACCTAAAAAGTCAACTTTATATTGGAAAATTTTAATAAAATCATCATATACTAGGTGGTAGACTCGATGCTGAGTCCTCTAGGTAGGTATAGCGCAGTTCCAGATATCGTCCTGTAAAATAAGAGAGCTATGCACTTTTGTGTTTCGGGATGAGGGCACTGTAACTAGTGAAATTGCCGTGTATAAGAGACCTAACGTCTGCTGTAGTCTCGGGTGACGGGCGCAATGCAACATTGATGGAGAATTATAAGACTATAACTATCAGTTGGTGGTCTCCTTTAATGTCGCTCTGTCATGGTCAGGCGTATCACTTACCATCAGGTGAGTGTCCTGACCGTCCTGTTCACTTTGTAACATTAAAAAAAAATGAGAAAAGTAAAATTAAATCTCTGACCCAATATTAAAGGGGCATACATCTTAAAAAAATTACAGCAATTCACTTTTAAATGTATTCATACTACCACATGGGTCATCATTCGATCATTGTATTTTTACTTTGATTTAAACTCCAAGGGTTGTGCGTTCGAGCCCCACTTTGTACCCCACATTAGCTTAATACGAAAATAAAATTATTTTCTAATAATATTTGCTTAAGAAGAAAAATCTTTAGCTTACTCATTCCGCTTAACTTACTGGTACTAAGTACACAATTTGATAAACACTTACTCGCGATGACTTTGGATTCATATAATTTCAATATTAGAGCTCACCCACGCTGACGGTCAAACGAAAAGTGCAGTAAATTTGTTTTGAACACTTTCGACATATCGCGGTTAAAGATGTGTATAAGTGTATCTTGTTAATATAAAGCTATTTGTTTGAAATATTACTTTTTGATTAAATATATAAGAAAAATTAAAGGCACTCAAAACGTAATAATGTTTGTATGATAACGAGTTTTCAATTATGATAATAGGTTAATAACCCATATTTCAACATATTTTTTTTATTATGTATTATTTTTAGAAACTTAAAGGTGTTTTTGTTTGCTTAAGGTGTTTTGTTTACTGGTATTTGTATATGTCTGATTATTATTTGGACCATGCTGTATGCAATTTATGGATTACCAACTAATGCATTTATTTTGTTTATTTCTTTTGGAACTAAAATATTGTAATCTGTCTGCGTACCATATATAAATAAATGTTTTGATATAGCATCCCTAATCAAAACTGCTGAAGCAGACGAGTTCTGAGTGAGACCGCGTCTTGGCAAGCGTAGCGTAGCATGCCCTCCGGCCGACGACTTGCGAATGGTCATTGTGGAGGCATGCCGATAGAAGCGGACAATCGGTATCTGGAATAAAATAGGCAAGAAGGTCTATCAGTGGACTGCAATAGGTCAAAGATAGAGTCAAAAGACGGTTAAAATATAGAGCTCAAATTCCTGATACGGTCTTAAGTCAAACTGCCGTAAAATTTGACTTATTGCACTTTTCGATAGGACGGCAGCACGCTTATGGGAAGTACGGACGCTGAATAATTTCAAACGACTCACATTTACTTACACTTTCATTATACTTTGCCGGCATGTGACGTTTGTTAGTGAAGTATGCTAAATTATTGTCGATTGCATCACGGAAGAAGTGTTTGAATAAATTTGCAATACAACACCTAATGCAGTGCGTGTTTCACACTTGTTCTCGTTTTGGATAGCCTGAAGCTTGCGTAATGTGTTAAAGGATCTTTTGATGCGAAAATTATTACATCTTTTACATATTATACATAAAATTGAAGTGTATGTTTGTAATATTGAATGCACATTTTTTCTTCATGCATATAAATACAGTACATAATATGTTTTTTTTGTGTGTGTTTGTTCCGGGTTATCTCTGAAACGGCTGAATGGATTTGGACGGGACTTTTATACGGGATGTAATAATAAAAGATATAGGGTACTTTAACTGTAGGCAATACCGCGGGAACCATAATTCTTAGATTTTCTTATATTTTCATTTCTTAGATAAGCAAGCTTGTAGACGATTTAGCTGATGGTATGTGTTATCACCACTTATAGATACTAGTTACTCTGAAGGAGTGTGTTCCCAACCTTAAAATAAAGAGGCCGAATTTAGGCATTCGCTAACCTCTCTGGTAGATAATGCCTTTAGGCATTAGGTTCGCCCATGTACTCTTTTCTATTACCGTGGAAAAAGTTTAAATAAAAAAATTAACCTGGCTTGCTCTACGCACGCATTGTTTGTGTTCAGTGTTAAGTAAGACCGTGTTAGTACTCGGGTTGGCCCGGCTTATTCGTGCCAAAGCCTGGCTGTCCCACACATAAATTTTGTAATATAAATCTTACCAACGTTGTTCTAGATTCAATAACATTTGTTATAGGATTAAAAATAAATAAATATCCACTGACATTCACAGAGCGCGATCTAGCCCCAAACTAAGCATTAGCCTGTAATATGGATACTCAATAATAATATATAATAAATAAATATCTACTGACAATCACACAGCGCCATCTAGCCCCAAGTTAAGCGTAAAGCCTGTATTATGGTACTAAACAACGGATAAACATACATGTATACATTTTTTTTTTGTAAATACATACATATTATACATAGAAAACACCCAGACCATTACAAACAGACATGTTCATGCACACAAATGTTTGTACTGCCCGGGGATCGAACCCGGAACCCTTAGTGTTGCGGCCGACCTCTCAACCGCAACACCAAATGGGTCGTCCAAACTCAATAAATGATGACATATTTATATACTTTTTAAAATACATATAATATTAAATAATATAATTCAGCGGTTCCATACACACAAAATACGTAGTTAACTCAAACAAAGTAAATCTAAAATACAAAATACATGTAACAAATCAATTAAATTATTACACTGAACAGGAGCCCACCAGCAAGTTAAAGTAATTAAATACTATAACGCTGATCTTCCGTGGACACCAAAGTAAATGGAAAAGGGACCACTGCTCGCACCGTACACAACATACACATAGTTTTATGTGGATATCGAATAGTTCACCATATAAAATAATAATTATAACAAGTGAGACAAAACATACACGCCCAAAAACAGCACAAAAACAAAATAAACAAGGTAATGGCCTCCACACACCTATAATTCATTTAAAACACACATCAATATAAACAGACATGATCATATACACACATATTTGTACTACCTGGGGATTGAACCCGGAACCCTTGGTGTAATAACCGACGTTTCAACCCACAGATTTCCCAATACAGGAGATGGGGCAAGCCGCGTTTAAAGTGCGACAAATGTAAGCTCAACGAGCATACACTGGCTGCCAGTTTACGCTCTGTGAGACGAGTCAAGACGCACGAATATTAGAAGAAATAACCGTTTTTTCCAAAATGCCATCCTGTGCAATTGTAACATGCCATCATCGCAATGAATCAGTAAATTTACCAAGAAATATAATAACTTTTCACAGGTAAGAACCGAAAATAAATTGCGACACTGGGACTGCCTATAAACTTGGCGGCTTGTCCAGTCTAATTGTATATTCGGATGTCTGTGTTTCAACCATTACAGAAGATGGGTCGTCGACCGTTTAACAAACATTTTTCTAGATTGACCTTTATTTTAGACTAATACTGTTCTAAATTGAATAAATATTTCACACACGGCGCCAAAATGTTGTAACTTTGAGTAACTAAAGTAGTCAGTAATAATTATTTCCTTAGAACAGGTATACAATATGAACTTTCTATACCAAACAAGGAAGTATGTAACACATTAACGCCAACAGTTGGTCTATCTAGTATAGTAATCTATACTAATATTATAATGAAGAGTTTGTTTCTTTGTATGTTTGTTTGAACGCGCTAATCTCAGGAACTACTGGTTCGATTTAGAAAATTCTTTCAGTGTTAGATAGCTTATTTATTGAGAAAGCTATATGCTATATATAATTTCTAAAATAATGCATCATTTGCGAAAGTGTTTTCATAAATATGATAATAATCCTTATTCAAATAAATACTTTATTTATCACAAGTATTTCATTTTAAACAAAATTGCCCTTTACATCATTCAACTTAAATAAATATCTTATGAGATATCGCAGTTTTAACTTACCTATATAAACGAAGTAGCGGTAAAAGAGAGCCTTAGGCCAAAGTAACTATTCCACGTGGACGAAGTCGCACGCAAAAGCTAGTTTTCTAGATAAAGTAGTTGGTGAGGATGACATATCATATAGTGAAAAGTAGTTGGTGAGGATGACATTTTGAGAAATATTGAGCTTCAAAATACAATGGTGGAAATATAGCAGCAGGAACATGTCCGAATGAATCGTTAGAACTCTCTCCGTGATATACTAGGTGGATGACTAGGTATTGATTTGTTGCCAGATTTGTTTCGTGATCAGGGCACTGTAGCTAGTAAAATTACCAGCTGTGAGAGATCTAACATCTGTTGTCTGGGGTGACGCGCGGAGTGCAGCATTGATGGAGAATAACTGTTTTTCAAAGTTGGTCACCGTCATCAATGCTGCTCGGTCATGGTCACGCGTATCAGTTACAATCAGGTGAGCGTCCTGACTATAGCTGGTCCAATAACCGAATATAAGGGACCTAACATCTGTCGTCTCATGTGAGGGCACAGGGCAGTGTTGACGGAATAATGACAACGACTACCTACTGTTCTCAATTCCCTTCAATAGTGCATCTGTTTTGGTCAGGCGTATCACTTACCATCAGATGAATCAACTGACCGTCCTGTTACTGTAACAGAACAAGATATACGAGTGATTAATGACTAACTTATTACGTGCAATGTTCCAGAATGCGGCGTGTCACTCCGCCGGCACACCCGACAGCCGCGGGAGAGGTCAGCAGGGCAGCTGCGCATCATCAGGGGTCGGGAGTCCAAGCGAGGGGCTTGGCCTTGGCAGGTATGTTAGTGTCAATATTATCATCAGCATATAACGTTTCTTTGCAGGGAACCGACCTTCTCAACAGTATAGGCATGGGGAGGTTGGGCCGTAATCCGACATTCAGGACCAATGCGGTACTCTGGGTGTTGACGACTACCATCCTACGATGACGACGCTGGGACCGACGGCTTAACGTGCCCTCTGAAACAAGGAATACGTTTACACACGCCATCGAAGAACTTCAAAAACATAGTAGTTGAGTAGTTAAGGACCGTTAGAGCAGACAAGTTCTGTAGTGGTGACCGCATCTTGAAAAATTTGTAGATCGCCCTTTGGTCCGATAAAACGGCGACTTACGAAAGGTTGATGGTTGAGGTTGGGTGAGAAATGCGGAGGACCCGGATATCTAGCGCAAAATGGGAGAGACCCATATGTTTAGCAGTGAACTGTGATAAGTTCATCATCATCAGCTCATTAAACGTCCCCACCA
This sequence comes from Leucinodes orbonalis, assembly GCA_019425675.1. Taxonomy (NCBI): domain Eukaryota; kingdom Metazoa; phylum Arthropoda; class Insecta; order Lepidoptera; family Crambidae; genus Leucinodes; species Leucinodes orbonalis. The sequence goes on along the minus strand of PQWD01001420.1, from coordinate 39,130 downwards.
AGGGGCACGAGACTACATATAGGGTGATTAGGCCTTAGTCGTCCACGTTCAGTGCTGCCAGTGCAGCGCGGGTTGGACGACTTCACACACAACCTATAAATTTCTTTGCAGGCGTGCGCAGGTTTCCTGACGATGTTTTCCTTCACCGTAAGAGCGTCAGATAACGTACATATATTTTTCGAAAATTTGAAAACACATTGGTACGGGGTGGGGTTTGAACCCTCAATCCACCTGGTAGGAGAGTAATAGTCCACACCATTGAGCTCTGCGATAAGTTGAAAGGAGAGAATAATAATCTGTTTTGGAAAGGTGCTTTTAATGAAAGCCTTAAAACTGTGTAACCATAATTCTGTATTCCGCGGTGCCTTATTGAACAACGTTGTAATACTCGTATCTGACATTGCAGGTGTCGCTGCAACTACTGCATCCAAACTACGGGCTGATCGGTCACTGGTGCGGCGGCGTGCTCGTGCATCCGTTGTGGCTCCTCACAACTGCACACTGCGTGCATAAGTATTAACATACATATATATGTGTAGAGTATTTTTTAAAAAGGCTCAAGTTTGCTATTAAGAGGGTTATATTAGAAATTTCTTATATAGAGGGTCTTTTGAATAGACTCAAGGTTGTACGACGAGGTTTGAAAAGGGCTATGTTAGGTATTTCCTTATGCGATAAGATCCGAAACTTAAGTGATATGGACCAAATGATTAGCACGTTGAAGTGACTGTAGGCCGGGAACTACTGTGTAGAACTGATGGCTGATGAGGAAAAAGGTTTTTGAGTGGTGTCTTCTTAACGGGAAATAAGCGTAGGCCGACCCTCAACCAGATGGAGCAGCTGCTAAGGATCTGTCCGCGTAGAAGTAATTAGAGGAGGCCTTTTTTCAGCAGTGGAAATATTAGGCTGTAATAACGGCTATATATGCTCCCGATAAACTACGAAACTACTAAACTTACTCTAATTAAATTACCTTAGCATCTTCATTGAGTCCTACTTAGTCCAAAACCAATGGATTTAAATTGCTGCGTGATCCGGGGGTCGTAAGTTCGAATCCCGCGAGGAAACTGTATACTGAAAAGTTACTTTGTGCAATTTTCCCAGATTGGTTCGGTTAAATTGGGTTTGAGCAAACTGAATCTCCGATTGATCAGGGATTTAACCAATCAGGTGATTCAGCCTGCTGTGAAAATTGTGCTTCGTAGAGCATTAAGCCGTTGGTCTCTGCTGCAATCTTAGGATCATCATCATCAGCTTATTAAACGTTCCCATCGAGGGGCACGAGGCTACGCGGGTGTAGAGGCCTTAGTCGTCCACGCGCACCCAGTGCTGGTTGGTCGACTTAACGCACAACCTTTGAATCTCTTCGTAGGCGTGTGCAGGCTTCCTCACGATATTTTCCTCCACCGCAATCTTAAGATGGCAGTCGCTAACACCCGTATTCCGTATAGTGAGTGCGTTGTGGGTAACGGCCCTATCTCCCCATAAATAATAATTTAATATCTACTAGCATTCACACAGCGCCATCTAGCCCAAGTTAAGTGTGAAGCGTATCGTATAGGTACTAAACAACTGATAAGCATGCTTAATTGTTTTTGTACATATTATACATGGAAAACACCCAGCCAATACAAACAGACATGTTCACGGATACAAATGTTTCTACTGGGATAGAACCCGGAACCTTTGGTGTGATAGCCTACGTCTCAATCTTCATTGAACCATGAAAAACCTGATCATATTTCCATTCCAGTGAACTGTTCAACCTACCAGTGCCAGCGCTCTGGACAGCAGTCCTCGGGGAGTGGGACCGGGCTGAACAGAGAGGAGCGTATGTCCCTATAGAAAGGATAGTCCTTCATCACCGCTTCCATAACTACCAGCATGACATCGGTGGGTATTACCTTAAGGCTTAACCTTTCACCGCTAGGATTCCAACAGTGGCGTGCACAGAGCTTATCAGTAGGGTATGCAAAGTGAGTGTCGCAAAAACAATAAAAGAAATACATTTTTGTCAAATTGAGTGCTGTTGATGACAGTAGATCGCCTATGGTTACAAATCGGTAGAGGAATTTGGGCGAATAAGTGGGAATCATTTAATATGTTAAACATTTTTCGGGTTGTCTAGACGCACAGGGTATGCACTGCTCATTTGCATATATGGAGTGCACGCCACTGGATTCCAATCATATTGTACATTGTGTTTTACAATGTTTTACTGCAAACTATTAGTGTTGTAGTCCTCACACCACAATACCGGTCATAAATATTGTTAAAGTATTTATATAGAAAATAAATCAGAGAGAAAAAAAACTTAAACTCAATTATGGGCTGCACACAATTTGCAGATGGAATTAATAACATATCGATACACTTAAAAGTACCATTTAAATACTAAACCAAATCTATTTTCACATTACAGCTTTGATGAAAATGACCAAACCTGCTGACGTGAGCGCCGGCAGTAAAATCCGCACCATCTGCCTCCCACCGTTCGAGCCTCCAATCGCGACCCTAGACAAGGGCTCCCCTTTCTACGTCCGACCAGAACTCACAGAACCACACAGGAGAAAAACCAAGCCAAAGCCGAACCCGGACACCGCTGTTAAGTATTTGGAGAAACTGAACAATCTCACGAAGAACATCTTCTCTGGGTTCACGAAGAAACATAAGAATATGAGATACAACGTCCGAGTGGCGAATGATTCCGATAAAAAGAATGAAGAACGGAATGAAGCTGATCGTAAAAGTGACCTAGTGTACGACAGTGCAACACTAGATAGCGTTGTTAGACTCATTAGAAACCAACTGACGAAAGACATGAGAGTGAACGTTAATGACAGGAGTGATAAGAAGCTAATGTTTGGTGAAGAAATAGATCCTTTTATTGATGATAACAACGGTTTAGATTTTAAAGATGAGTGCTATGCGACTGGATGGGGACGTGAACAAACTAATGGATCTCTCACTGATGTTCTGTTGGAAGCTGAAGTGCCAATATTGCCCTTGAAGTTGTGTCGAGAGCGATACTCTCTGACGTTGCCATTGAATGACGGACATCTTTGTGCTGGAAGCACAGATGGCAGCACTGGAGCGTGTGTGGTAAGTACATGAGTATAAACATAATGAACTGTCTTCGAAACAGCATTTCTTTGCTACGTTTATTATTTTCAGTACTAAGCCTCTTATTTGCAACAGATATAACGGTCGTCTGCTTTCGTCATCCAACATTTCTCAGTGGCATGCTGCAAGTCATGTTTACTGGCATAGTTGGAATTGAAACGTTACAGAATTAGGTATTTCTTACAGAAATTATATCCAAGGATTGGCAAAATGAAACAGCTGAATGTGAACTCAATAAATTCTTCATATAGCAGTAGTTAACACTAAGAAAAAATAAGATTTACGTTTTGTGTAAAGAGTTGCTAGACGACTTCTTTAACTAATGGCAGTATACAGGATTCCATGGTCTATTGTATGTTGATACCAGAATCTTGTTCCTAGTTATCTTGTTAGTAGTTATCTTACGTTCCCGTAACGTAAGATAAGTCTCTGCCACTCACAAGTCATCAAGTCGTATTAATAGATTTTTCCCTTATACTCGTACTATTTAGGAGGATATTAATATTACGAGTATGGTAAGGCAACAAAGTCAATCAACCAAGGATGTTTTATCCTCACTAGTGCACGTGGTGCAACCTACCAAAGAGGTAACCCAAGTAACCCAAGACGCACTGAACCATCCGGTCGGCTGGTTGTTTGCGCTGCAGTCATAAGAATAGCTTCAAACTGCAATACGAGTAACTCGAACTGTGATACAAGTACCTCTAGCTGCAATACTGGACTGGGAAACTGTTTTCTGGCTTATTGATCGATTGAAATTATATCATCTGTAAGACAACTAAAATCACGTATGCCGTGGAATCAATGACCATTGGAACAGACGAGTTCTGGAGTGGAGACTTCGACTTTGCAAGCTTAGTGTATAAGTTCTCTTGATGGACCGACGACTTACGAAAGGTCGCTGGAATAGTTTGATGTAGAAACCGAGGGACCGAAATATTTGATGCAAAATGGAGGAGACTACTCAGCAGGACTGCATGGGGTTGAAGAGAAAGCAGAATTAGTGATATTTTTAAATTGTTAATTTGAAATTGTGGTCTAATTTCAGGGTGACAGCGGAGGACCGCTTCAATGTCGAACTGGAGGACGCTGGGAGCTACGAGGTCTCACCTCCTTTGGATCAGGATGTGCCAGGCGAGGAGTGCCAGACGTGTACACGAATGTAGCGCACTACGTGTCGTGGATTTACACTCATGTGTACGCTACGTAATGATCTCCATGACGGTTATGTAGTCCTAGTACTTTTTCTTTGTAAATAATATTAGTTTGAAAGAAAGAAAGAAAGAAAGAAAGAAATCTTTATTCAAATAAATCTGTTACAGATACTTTTGAATCGTCAATTGTTATTATTATCATATTTTTTGTGACTCTACCACCGGTTCGGAATAAGTAGGATCTTCGAGAAGAGCCGGCAAGAAACTCGAGTTACTCTTTTAATCTTTTTATATCAGTGGTTACAGTTTTGTCATTTACCTACAAATAGCTTTACAATAATTTATTACAAAGATTTTGTAACTGGAACACTAAGTGCAAGACCACACATCTTTATCCGATAAACGAAATCTTATCTTTGAAATCTTAAGCGTTAAGTAATTTAAGACAAATTAGAATATTTGTAACCAGAAACACGAATTTGTATAAAATAGTTAATTTATTTATGACATTTAATACCAGTTAAATTGGTAATATTAGTTCTTCTAAGTGTTGGTCCTTCGGAGCGGATTGTGTAATGAAAGAAAAAACATGGTGTCTAAAATATTGATTATTAGAAAGAAGAAAAAAAGAAAAAAATCTTTATTCAAATAAATCTGTTACAGATACTTTTGAATCGTCAATTGTTATTATTATCATATTTTTTGTGACTCTACCACCGGTTCGGAATAAGTAGGATCTTCGAGAAGAGCCGGCAAGAAACTCGAGTTACTCTTTTAATCTTTTTATATCAGTGGTTACAGTTTTGTCATTTACCTACACATAGATTTACAATAATTTATTACAAAGATTTTGTAACTGGAACACTAAGTGCAAGACCACACATCTTTATCCGATAAATATTCGTCTATTGTATAGTAACCTTTTTTCATGAGGGTTTTTTTAATCTTTAATTTAAACTGGTGAAATTACTATGATGTTTATTCCGTTTGAAAGCAAAACTATATTGGTTTTAGAGTTATGATGGACACACATTACACAAATATGTTTTTTTACTTGAATAGAGGTTCTAATTATTTATTTATTATGCAATAAGTAGTTACCAGTTCACCAGTACTAATATAACTTATATTAAAATTAAGAACGTAATATTAGATTTTTGTTATACATCATTTCAGCTCATTAATCGTCTCCATCGAGGGGCACAAGCCTACCCATAAATTGTGTGCCTATAGACCTTAGTCATCCACGCGGGTCCAGTGCGGATTGGCTGAATTCACGCACAAGCTTTTATTCTCTTCGCAATTTCATCTGTTGATATTATAAATTTTTAGCTGTAATAATAAATTTTATAATATCAACAGGACATGAATTTGCCGGTAAACAATTCGAATCGCCAGTTGGTAGTTCCATGTATTTCACATAAACTGCCGAAAAGTTATCAATTCGATACAGTTTAGAATTAAATCGACGACATTTTCTAATACTAATCTTCGATTCAATTCTGTCGTCAATTTCTACCACGTAAGATAAAACTGTGGAATAAACTTCCACTGGATACATTTCCGCAGCATTACAACCTGAAAAATGTATTTGAACCCAAACTATTTACCATTATCATATTGTAAATACTATTTCTAGTCTCTAATTTATGAACATAGCTGTAAATATTTAAAACAAGTTGTTATAAAAAATTAAAATAATGTTTTTTAATTGTTCTGACGTTACTCTTATTTAAAACCACTCAAAGAACTGTGATTAATTATATTTTATGATAAAATTTGTTTAATCTTTAAGTAATAAAACTAAGTTAAATCTTAACGTAGAGTAAAAAATACCTGTTAATACTTATCTAATTTATACCTATTATGCTCAAAATAAAAATACAATAAATACTCCGCATCACTCGTTTTATTTGAAAAAATATTCAGAGCACCGTTATATTATAACTTAGAACTAATATTTACAGTTGAACTACATAATATTCTTATATGTACAACCTAATATCACATTTTTATATTTATTGATGTATTTTAATTTGAAAATGAGGGATATAATTTAATTTATTAGCACTTTCTTAAAATCATAGTAGATGACGAAAAGTCATTAATAATAATACAAATTTGTAAAAATAGGTAACTGGAAAATTGGGCTACTTATAGTTCTTTTTTTATAAGTGTACAGGACAGTCAGGACGCTCACCTGATGGTAAGTGATACGCCTAACCATGAGAGCGGCATTGAAGAAGACCAACAACTGATAGATAGTCATTATCCTCCATCAATGCCTCACTGCGCCTGACACCCGAGACAACAGATGTTAGGTCTCCTATACTCGGTAATTTCACTAGCTACGGTGCTCTCATCCCGAAACGCGTAAGTGCGTAGCAGCCTTAGCAGAATTGCTTAATTACTAGCTTCAGATAGTACTGCTCACAAAACGTTTGAAAGTTAAAAGAATAATCATTCTATGCTCCCCAAATTAGTTTCATTTATTCAAATCTTAAGTGCACTTTACAATGTTGGTCAACATTCAGAAACTCTCATGGCCTCCATATACAATCATAATCGAAGATTCTAGAAGCCTTATCAGCATCGCAACGTCAAAGTTATGTACATGATATTGCTAAACAACAATTATGAATTATACAACGGGCAATCAAGTTGCTATAAGCAACCGTAATAGACATAAACAAGAAATGGGAAATTATGCAACTCAGTCGCTGGAAACGTGAACTTGACCAAAATTAATGTAGGGACCATGGGTGACCTCGGATATTGAGCAATCTATCAAATGTATTTGTTATTTACACTAAGAAAACAGTTACCTTGCATTTAGCGTGGAATAAAAACCATACAAGATTTGGAGTACACGACAAAAACTGCTAGTAAACAATTCATTGCCTAAAGGAATATATTACCTTGATAAATTTCGTACTACTACCACAACAAACTGCATTTTTACCAAAAGTATGGAAAGACACATTGTAGGTAATTTTTGTATTCTGAGATTTAAAGAAATGCAGGTATCATCACTCTCAAATCATATAAAAAGATAGAAGCTTGCAAAAAATCCAAACTTCAAAAAATTTTTTTCAAACAGTGGCAAGAAAATTAATATACCTTTTAATGACATTCATTTACTTTACCTTTATTATAAAAAAAATAAGCTTTGAATAATTACATGTGTCGTGTCCCATGTTTCGCCATTTTTGGCTACGGTTAGATACAAAAAACCTTAATAAGTAGTCAGGTATATCATTGCTGTTTCATTAAATAAGTGAGAAGACAAATTTTATCTAATTAAGCTAAAATTTTATATTTTGTCAAAAGTTTAAGTAAACTAAACAAAAAGGTGCAAAAGTTACCTTACGAGATATTTACCCCAAACCAATCTTAAGGCCTTAATCATAAATGTTATAATGATATATCAAATTAAACAGTTCCTTTCTAACTATTCTATATTAATATTAAATACTTCACTTCCTAAGTTAGGAAGTATCTTTAAAAATTAGATAATAATACACATAGTGCACGTTTCAGCAGTCTTCGAACGCTCAATTCGGTGTCTGAGGTTTTCATGAACATTTCACGTCACACCATTTAATTAAGTTTGTACCATTTAATTAAGTTTGCAAAACAAAAAGCATATCGCATCAAACATCCTAGTATTATAATTCAGTCAGTCCAACGGAAACTCATCTTTAATAATAATCTATTCATGTATTAATAATGAGACTAGGCAGTTCATCATCTTCTCTTATAGACAGTAAGGAAACAGCTTCTTTAGCTAATACGTCATCTTCATTAAAGGCACTATTCTCTGAAACATTGAAGACATCTGCGCTATTAATGCATATCTTCTTGTCATTGCTGGTTTCGACGAATATATACTTAGGTCTATAAGTTCTATAGAAGCCGTGAACACCAAGGTAAACTCCGATGATAAATAGCATCACTTCTATTGTGATGATTAGTGGAGGTGCAATCACTAGGCGAAGATTCAGCAGATTGACAATTTGAGATGGTGGTTCCTTGCAGAACTGTGAATGGAAAACAGAAATGAAATATAAAACTTTATTCAAATAAATCTTTTACAGATACAGATACTTTTGAATAGTCAATTGCTATTATTGCTATTATTATATTTCTCTTGACTATAATCTAGTCTAAATAAGATATAGATAAGAGAGTGTATTTTAAAGGTTGCTTCGAACTATATACCTGCTTCATGAAACAATACTTGCGCGATTTAACGGTGTCTAGTGGTAAGTTTATGAAACCTTTAATTAAATAGGTACATTTACAGCTAATCTCAACTGGGCTGAGCGATTAATACTACCAAGTACCACCGTTTTGGAATAAGTAGGATCTTCGAGAAGAGCCGGCAAGCAGCTCGATAGTCACATTTTTAAACTTTTTACATCATTGGTTACAAAGTTTTGTCATTTAGTTACGTGTAGAACTTTACAATAATCTATTACAAAGATTTTTTAACGGGAACACCATAGATTTCCCCAATACAGGAGATGGGGCAAGCCGCGTTTTTAAGTGCGACAAATGTAAGCTCAACGAGCATACACTGGCTGCCAGTTTACGCTCTGTGAGACGAGTCAAGACGCACGAATATTAGAAGAAATAACCGTTTTTTCCAAAATGCCATCCTGTGCAATTGTAACATGCCATCATCGCAATGAATCAGTAAATTTACCAAGAAATATAATAACTTTTCACAGGTGAGAACCGAAAATAAATTGCGACACTGGGACTGCCTATAAACTTGGCGGCTTGTCCAGTCTAATTGTATATTCGGATGTCTGTGGGGAACACTATGTGCAAGACCACAAATCTTTATCGGATAAGTATTCATCTATTGTATTTTATGAGTTTTTTTCAAATCTTAAATTTAAACTGGTGAAAGGGTAACTCAGCAAGATTCTCTATGTAATTACTCGCACAGAACTTGCAATACAGTACCATAGATTCAAGGGTATCGATTGCTAGTGTTGCAAGACTCGAACAATTGGTTCGATAAAAGTATGGTAGTCATTATCATTATGAAATTTGAAGTATATTATTTGTTATAGTATGTATCTACTGTTAGTACCTATGCAAGATATATCTTGCAAGTTTCGTCATAAAACAGTGTTGTATCTAAATATGTATGAGTAGGTACTCATACATATTTAGATACAACGGTAAGGTAGCTCATTAAACGTCCCCGAGGGGCACGAGCCTACCGTATAGGGTGATTAGGCCTTATTCTACGCGGGCCAAGTGCGGATTGGACGACTTCACACACAACCTTTGAGTCTCTTCGCAGGCGTGCATGAAGGTTTCCTCACGATGTTTTCCTTCACCGTAAGAGCGTCGGATAACGTACATATATTTTCGAAAATTCGAAAAGACATTGGTACGTGTCGGTATTTGAACCTCTAGGAAGGCGACAGTCCACACCATTGAGCCACCGACGCTCTTAAAAAATAATTCTAATACAAAATGAAAATCTTACCAAAGATAGCCATAGAAGTGGGACGACCTTGTCCTTAAAAGGCCTGGATATAGGATTTCCCGCGGACATCCTCACTGCCAGGTTTACTTGTATTCGGGATGCGAGGGATAGCGGGATTCCAAGATTCTGGAAATAAATTCATATTTTTGAACAAAAGCTACAAATAAAAATAAATACCTACCCCAAACAAAGTCAATAATTTTAACTATATATTAAGAATCCCGACACGTACCAATGTATTTTCGAATTTCGAAAATATATGTACGTTATCCGACGCTCTTACGGTGAAGGAAAACATCGTGAGGAAACCTTCATGCACGCCTGCGAAGAGATTCGAAGGTTGTGTGTGAAGTCGTCCAATCCGCACTGGGCCCGCGTGGACGACTAAGGCCTAATCACCCTATACGGGTAGGCTCGTGCCCCTCGGTGGGGACGTTTAATGAGCTGATGATGATGATATATTAAGAACAAGGAAAGTTTACAGAAAATAGCAATGACATTGATAATCCTCTCTCTGTCTTCAACAATCTTCAACCAATCGCGATCCACTGCTGGACATAGGTCCTGGTACATCAGTACCAGGACTCATTCAATTCGCTGATTTCTCTCTCTCTCTGCTCATGTGGAGTGTATGCCCGTAGTCACCACGCTGGGCAGGCGGGTTGGTGACCGCAGCGTGAACCAGTACGCTGGATGGCGCTGCTGCCCATCATCCGGTATAAGACCCCTTAGTCGGCTCCTACGACACCCTCGGGAGGAGTAGGGGTGGGGACACATGTATTATATTCTGCCATCCCCACACGGCCAATTTAAATAATTTAATTCGCTGATTTAAATATATTGAAATATTTATTGACTATTAGTCATCAAATATTATCTTTATGAATCCAATGTTCTATAAAACATAACGCCACATGTGTCTTAATATGTATGTACTTACAGGTTCAATGTCGATGAAAGAGCTGTGTTTCTCAGGGTCTGGACTCATGCCCTCGTAGAAGCCCCTTTGCACTGGATCGGCGTCCAGGAAATGCGGCTTCGATAGGGTTATTGGAAATCCTGGAACAGAATACAATAATTATGAAAACAGACATTAACTAAGCATAAGCCAGTAATATGGGTTCTAAACCACGGATAAACATACTTTAATACTTTTTCTGTAAATACATATTTTTTGTAAAAATATATATTATAGAGAACAACCAGCCCAATGTAATACATGTTCATGCACACAAACATTTGTACTGCCTGGAGATTGAACCCGGAACCTTTGGTGTAGTATCCGACGTCTCAACAATTATACCAAGTCATCACAAATGTCAATAATTACACCAAATATGAATACACAGACATTAACACAGCGCCATCTTTCCTCAATAAGCAAGAAGTGTGCGTTAAGCTCGAAGGATTCAGAAGCGTTAAGTCATTGATAAAGATACTTTTACAATAATCTTTTAATTTTTTTTATCTTCCATGTGTTAATCTGTTATGCATTTTTAAAGTTATTTTTTATTTTTTTATATTATACTGTTATCAGTTTTAGATTCAGAAACAGCGTCCTGGTATGCTTAGTGTACCAGAACAAATGCTGAGTGAGTCCTTTTCGGTTCATATTTTTGTCAATTTATATGTTTTTTGTATATTGTATGTACATGTGTGCCAAACAAATATTTCTTTCTTTCTTTCAAATAATTTTCAAGATCTTTCAGATGTCCTGGTGGGCTTACCATAATAACAGTTGGATACATCCACGAAACCGTCGGGAACACAGGAAGATTCGCATTTACACGCGAACGGCGAGGTGTTGTTAAACGATGATTTCTGCATTTTAAACCTGTGGACAATATTAAGGTTTAATTCACCTGAACACCAAAAAATACTTTGATATGAGACAGATCGTTTGTCAACTACCTGGTAAAACTTACACACACAAACACACACACACACACACACGCACGCACACACACACGTACGCACACACACGCGCGCGCGCACACACACGCACACGCACGCACACACACGCACGCACACACACGCACGCACACACACACGCACGTAATATTGAGTGAAACGCACGTCTTTTTTTTCGAACTGTTTACTGCTGTTGGCCGCAAATGGCCTATTGTAAGGTGGGCGCTAATATCTGCGACACAGTCTCCGACCATTGCAGGTATTAACGGTTAAAGTTTGTGATATAAATTTGTACAGTTTCAAATAAATAAATCATTAAACACTTGTGAACATGCTAAGTAAATAAAAAAAGGAATATAAGAAAACTTACCTATAGTAATCAAATGCATAATCCTCGCTAGTTTCCTTCTCAAATGCAAATGGATAGATCCTACAGGCTTGTCTCCTGAAGATGTGGATCAGCTTGTCCTTGGGCAGATTCTGGGGCAGCATTAGACCCTCGTAGCTCCTCTGACCGGTTGCAAGGTATACTGAAAAACGGACAGCTGTGTTTAGATGACTTGTACGAAAATGAAAGCTAATGATATGTCCTTCCTTCTGTTATTTTATCATGTAAGTCAAGCCAGCAAAGAGCGCATTGAAACACTTGATAGCATTTATAACATCTATGTATAAGACGGCTTCTTATTCGAATCGGTGGTAGAGTCATTAAAAAATACATCATAATCAGGCCTTATCCATCTTTGAGATGAAGCAGCCGCCTAATCGGAGAGCAATGACGCTCATGACTAAATAAGCCGATTCTAGAACGACACTTACGTCCGCATTATCGCACGCAAATTGAGAGTCCGTTGTACCGGACTGCTCATCGCGATTATGCCTTTAGCTAGCTTTTTTTTGGCTAAGTTGAGGAACCAGCGTCAACGTGGGTCTTACAGCCTCGGAGATGATCCTCCTCCACACTACACGGTCTGAAGCAGGTCCTCCCACTTATCGAGGTCGATATCAAACGCGATATGTCGCGTTTCGCGCAATCTTTGAAGCGTAATAAAGGTCTCCCTTTACGTTTTGCAAACGCGACTTGACTCAACAAAGTTTGCCTCGGCAAACGAGTGCTGGGCATACGGTGCACATGCCCAGCCATCGCAAGCGCCTCTTGCTTGAGTAAAGTGGTAATATAACAATTGACGATTCAAAAGTATCTGTAACATGTTCATTTGAATAAAGAAGTTTTTCTCTTTCTTTAGAGAAAGAAGAATAATATTATTATGGTACTAACTAATATTACCTAGTATTCAAGTCAGTGTAACTGCTCCACGATGCCGGGGGAATGTTCCAATGAGGATGGGAATACTTCTTCGTTATTTTTAATGTTCATTTCGGCTGATTCAGAAATTTGTGCGTAGATGTAAATAAAATGAATTGTAGAGTCGACTGAGTGCAAATAGTGTTTAGGAATTAACGTCAAAGGGTGACTAATATTATAGTATTATATAATCTTTGCTTATATACATAATATATGACGACCCATTTGGTGTTGCGGTTGAGACGTCGACTGCAACACCAATGGTTCTGGATTCGATCCCCGGGCAGTACAAACATTTGTGTGCATAAACATGTACGTTTGTAATGGTCTGGGTGTTTCCTATGTACAATATGTATGTATTTACAAATATGATTTCAACTAGTTAAGGCTATCCTGAAGAAATAGTTTGTGCCCTGCAGTGGAACTCATTTTGGTACCACCTGCCAAGTAATGCAGTTATGACAAAATTTATCATTGCTAAGTCCCCTTAAGGCCCGTAGTAAGAAAACATACCCGATCTAAAATGCCAATCTTCTCAAAGTCGATCCAGCCAGGCAGCATATTGTTGGCGATGGTGACGATAGGTCCGGTAGCCCAAAGCAGTTCCCCACAGTGATATTCCTGAAGAGTTTGGAGCCGAGCGCGTTGATCGAGTAGTAGGCACCCGCGTTGGCCAGGTACCCCAGTTTGTCAGCCAAGAGTGTGGTTATTGCCTGCAGAGAAGACCGAACATAACAAATCATTATCATCAGCTCATTAAACGTCCCCACCGAGGGGCACGTCTACCCATACCGGGAGTATAGGCCTTAGTCGTTCACGCGGGCCCAGTGCGCATTTGACGACTTCACGCAAAACCTTTGAATCTCTTCGAAGGCGCGCGCAGGTTTCCTCACGATGTTTTGCATATAATTTTGAAAATTCTAAAATACTTTGGTCATCATGTCTTTATACTCTTTCACATATAACCCACTAGACCACGGGAGCAGTTATATATGAAAATAGGGGTGAAAAAGAGACTATTTTGGGCCTCCGGCAACACTCACTTACTCGATGAGATACAACAGGCGTGATGTATCACTCATTATTTGCTTTTTAACATACAATGCTCTTAAAAAGATGCATACAACTTGTGATATCAAATCAAACCTATTTGACTTAAGTTTCCCTTAAACAATTATTCTAAACCGAAGAATTCCATCGCGCTCGACTTGGCCCCGATTTGTTGACCCGCGCAACAAAATCTTTATCTACATACTTAATACCGAAATTAAAGGACAATTATCCAGCAAACACTAACGCATATTAGCAACTAACAAATGTATCTCATTGACCCAACAGTTTAGGTTCCAGAACCTTCGTTACAACCTAGAATGCCGCCGACCTTGGGTAGCGGATTATCTAAATTATGAGTTTTAAGCACCATACCTAGATTTTAGATCATTTGCAAATGGCGGCGGTGCCTTAATAACGAGGTCGCAAGGTCTTTACCAAACTAAATAAATATACTTACATGCATATTTTTTTATGCCTAACGAAAACCCTTTGAGATTGTATAAATAGCCACTCACACATTCACACAGCGCCATCTAGTCTCAAATTATAATATATAAGCATAAGCAAAAGCCTGTTGGGTACTAAAAAAGGGATAAACTCATTTACATAGTGTTTTCATATATATTTACATAGATTTATATATACACATACACACAGATTTCCCAATACAGGAGATATGGCAAGCCGCGTTTTTAAGTGCGACAAATGTAAGCTCAACGAGCATACACTGGCTGCCAGTTTACACTCTGTGAGACGAGTCAAGACGCACGAATATTAGAAAAAATTACCGTTTCTTCCCAAAATGCCATCCTGTGCAATTGTAACATGCCATCATCGCAAGGAATCAGTAAATTTACCAAGAAATATAATAACTTTTCACAGGTAAGAACCGAAAAGAAATTGCGACACTGGGACTGCCTATAAACTTGGCGGCTTGTCCAGTCTAATTGTATATTCGGATGTCTGTGCACATACATATTATACATAGAAACCATCAAAATTAATACAAACAGATATGTTCATGCACCCAAATATTTGTACTGCCCGGGGATCGAACCCGGAACCCATGGTGTAGTAACCGACGTCTCAATCATTACACCAAATGGGTCGTCAAAATAAAAAAAATATTTTACAGTCCTCTCAGACAGTAGACCGATTTGTAAAAGGTCGCTGGCAGACTCAGTAAGGAAAACGGGGAGCCGCGATATCTGGTGCCAAATGAATAAAAAACAATGTCAACAGTGGACTGTGGTAGCCAGAAGTGGATGAAAATTGTAACCTAGTTCTAGCCCAATGGACCGATGACTTTACTAGGTGGTAGACTCGGTACTGAGTCGTCTTGGTAGGTACAACTGCAGTGCCAAATATCGTCCCGGGAAAAGCGAGTGTTTTACACTTCTGTATTTCGCGATGAGGGCACTGTAGCTAGTAAAATTGCCGAGCATAAGAGACCTAACATCTGTGGTCTCGTATGTCGGGCGTAGTGCAGAATTGATGGAGAATAATAACTGTTGGTTCAATCAATGCCGTCTTGGACAGGCGTATCACTTACCATCAGGTGAACGTCGTGTACACTTTATAATTTTAAACAACCTACTCTTAGAATGGAAATAGTAGGACTACTGTGTCATTATATCTACAAGTTATGAACGATTTCAAAGCAGATTAAAAACTAATAATTTGGAAAAAAACTACCTTAAGGAAGATTTAAGTTACATGAAAATAGTAAAAACACAAAAGATATATTATTCACTCACTGTTTTTAATACTTAAACTATTATGACCTTAGAGACCGTTATTTTTTTTAAGGTCATTATTTATAGAAAACATACTATTTTGAATAATCTTTTATTCTACGAATTCGGCACTGATTATAATTATGCATATTAATTTTATCATCGTGTAATATGCGTCACGCATTTAACATTTTAATGGAAACAAGTTTTGACGATATCCTAGAGATTCAAATAAATTGTTTATTAAATAGACCTCAAATTCAAACTTCAAGTTATTGTTTTAAAAAAAGTTTTCAATTATTGTTGTAAAATCCTTAGTCAACCTTTAAATCTCTTCGCAGGCTTCGCTTCGCTATTAAAATCAACACAGTAAAGGACGAAATACGCTTTAGCTCTGAAAAATACAAACACGACTTTCAATACACCCCAATATGCTAGCAACTATCTGGTCAACCAGAATAACACAAAGCGCCTAAAATGAAAAAGTATCCTCAACCCCAGTGAGAGCGGTTCCGATAGGCTCTAGGCCTATGGACAATAATACGGTTGTTATCTTCGCTGGAAGATACGTACCCACGACAGTCTGCACACAATCCGCCTATAGTCGATGACTGATTTATTCACCAAGAAAAAGAAAAAAAATATTGTTGTAAAATCCTTAGTCAACCTTTAAATCTCTTCGCAGGCGTGCGCAGGTTTCTTCACGATGATTGCCTTCAACGTAAGCTAAAAACACTTACCAATAAAGCAATGTTGGGACGACGATGTTGACATCATTGTGTCAGCTATTGAATGATTCTTGAGGAATTCCAGCTTCACGTGAGGAATGATGCTCATAACTCCTCGCTCCTTATCAATCGTGATGTTGCTGTTCGTACGGAACTCTCTGTAAACAAAATAACTGTTTGTGAACCCTCATTCATGCAGGTGCAGAGCCTGAATGGAGAAGGGAGGAAATGGTGGCGCATGCATGAGCTCTTTAGATGCACATGTGTAGCCTAGGTTCGCAAGGAAACTATCGGGTCACCGGTAACACTTGACGTCTGAGAAAAACCCTCTTACATTCAGTTGCAGAGCGTGCATGGAGGAGGAGTCAACGTTGGCGCATGTGGTTCTAGCACAAACATAGACCAGATCCGGAAGGAAAACACCGGTAACACTTGACGCCCTGAGAAGACTGGGAAGATTGATTTGCTTCTCGAGGTAGGTGGGCTGGTTGGAGAGACCAACAGTCCGCATGGTTCACGCACAATAGTTCACATCAAGGGCTTAGTGTGGAAACTAACCCCAGTAACAGAACCCTCATACATTAAAACAGGTAAATATCCTGCCCCTAAGTTACTTCTTCTAGCTATTCCAAAAGTACATCAAATAAATTATTATTGATTCAGAAGCTTGGCTCTACATGAGATCTAGTATCTTTTTCATAGCGCAAAGCTTACGTGGTCATCTTGGCAACATTTTAAATAAAATGTTTTTCATCATTATCAGCTTATTATATACGTCCCCACCGAGGGACATGAGCATATAAGCGTAAAGGGTATATAAACCTTAGTCCTCCACGTTGGCCCAGTGCGGATTGAATTCACGCACAACCTTTGCATCTCTTCATAGGCCCTACGAAGGTTTCCTGATATTGCTAAGTATTAAATACTCGACATCATTGAGCGTCGGTGTGGTCTGTTGCCTTCCTACCGGGAGTGCCGAGGTTTAAATCCCGCCACGTACTAATGTGTTTTCAAATTCTGGAAATCATATGTACGTTATCCGACGCTCTTAAGGTGAAGAAAAACATCGCGAGGAAAACTGCGCACGCCTGCGAAGAGATTCAAAGGTTGTGCGTGAAGTCGTCCAACCGGCACTGGGCCCGCGTGGACGACTAAGGCCTATACACCTACGGGTAGGCTCGTGCCTCTGGGTGGGCGTTTAATGAGCTGATGATGATTAAATACTCACTGATACAAAACGGTCCGATCTCCTGAAGCTTCAAGACGCTGTCTTCCCCGTTCATATACTCGTCCACATTAGTGTAGTTGTACACCCACACCTCGGAGTACAGCTGATACGGCGGCTTCTCCCAGATATGGTATATGAACGAGCCTTCTCTCACTTCCAATAGCTAAAACAAGAAGAAAACAGAATCTTAAAACGTATAACCGCTTAGCTCTATTACTAGTTTTAAGAAACGTATGTCGTCTAGGATGTACTTATAAACTGGTTATTACAATATAAATATTGCATTGTCTAGAATAGACAAATAATTTACTTCTTTTTTATTATAATTTATACAATATTCTGACATTTACCGCCAGTTCGACGAAATATTGTACCGTATTTAATGCAAATACAGAATTTGAATTTAATTTGACTTTTAAGTAATTTTTGATAAGAAATAGTAAATTCATTTTGATTTACGAATATTATAATAAACTTCTAAGACTCTATTTTTTACGATTATGTTGCATTTTTAAAGTACAGGGTGAATTTTGAATCTTGTCCGACGCAATTACGGCGAATAAATACATTGTGAGGAAACCTACGTCTACGAAGGAATTCAAAGGTTGTACGTGAAGTCGGTCAATCCGCACTAGGCCCGCGTGGATGGTCACACCCTTTACCGGTCGGCCCCTCCGTGGGGACGTCTAAAGAGCTAATGATGAAAAGGTCTTCTACGATATTATTATGAGTGACATAATGATCGTTGCATATATATATATATATATATATATATACTTGATAATGCGGAATACCGTGGGCTGCGATAGTTCTAAAAAAAATCCCCTGACACGCACACATCTGTGCCTATTTAAGCGAGATGCTGTTATGATGATAAACAGATATTATATTTTGTTAATACATTAATATTAAACATAGAAAGACACTGCACTGCTCTGGGCCAGCATGGACGAGTAAGGCCCTATACGGGTAGGCTCGTGCCCCTCGGTGGGGACGTATAATGAGCTGCTAATGATGATACATAGAAACATACAAACAGATATGTTCATGCACTCAAATGTAAGAACTGCCTGGGGATCGAACCTTTAGTGTAGTAGCCGTCGTCTCAACCATTACAACACATGGGTCTTCTTGCAGAAAAAAGTGACCTTGGTTCGAGTCCCTGATCGCACGGTAATAATAATTAGCTAACTAGTTGTTATAACCATGATTTAGGAGTATGTTTTGACTTATTCGAACCAAGATTTGATCATCATCATCATCTCATTATATGTCCCCACCGATGGGCACGAGCCTACCCGTATAGGGCCTTAGTCGTCCACGCGGACCAGCGCGAATTAGCAGACTACGCATACCCTGTTTATCTTGACCGTTAGAACCAGCCAAGATTTACTAAAGATATAATATTATATTATTTATAGACTTCGTTACTTGATAAAATCAAGTATATCTGTATTTATAATTCATTAAATAACACAAACATTTCATTCTTGACAAATTTAATGGTTTATGCAAACGTATATTACGAGGCGGCTGAGGCCATAAGCGTGTCTAGATTCTAGACTAAGTAGGTCCTAAGACCTTCACTGCGAACGAATGCATTTGTGCATTCAAAATTGAATAGTCAATATCCAGCATTTGTTGACCTCGCATATAACACAAGCCATGCTCTTTTCCTAACATTATGGTTCTGTTGATAGATGCGCGTCAAATGTCTTAATATTTGGTAGGTATATAAAAAAAACTGGCCGGATTTTGACATACTTTTGTTGCTATCGAGACTCCGTCCTTATTTTTATAAGTACATGAGAAAACATAATTCAATTGATAAAGTTAGATTCAACAACCGTTATATAAAAATGTTCCTCGTTAGTTTTGTGATACTCTTATAAAAATAGACAAAAACCAGCTGTTCCCAAAATCCCCATTTTCTAGTTATTTCATATGTTTTGGTTTAAATGCTTCTAGTGGCCACAGCGTGGGTTTAGATCGCTGCATAATCAGAGGGCCGTAGGTTCAAATCCCGCAAGGAACATCGCATACTAAAAAGTTACATTGTGCAATTTTTTCCAGTTTGGCTGAATCCCCTGATTGGAAAAGAAATATGATTCCATGCTTCGGAGGGCACGTTAGGGCCTCGGTCCCGGCAACAATCTTAGGATGGTAGTCGTTAACACACACCAATCGAACTTGCGTAATTTCCTAGTAAAGTCATGTCGAACAAACATTTTGTCGGAGTAAATCGTAGTATCGAAATGATGATACTAGGTGGTAGACTCGATACTGAGTCGTCTAGGTAGGTACCACCGCAGTGCCAGATATTGTCCCGTGAAACAGGAGTGTTATGCACTTTTGTGTTTCAGGATCAGGGCACTGTAGCTAGTGAAATTACCGGGTATAAGAGACAACATCTGTTGTCTCGGTTGACGGGCGCAGTGCACTGTTGGAGAATAATAACTTCAGCTTCATTTGGTTTTTGGTAGCGACAACCTATTTGGTGTAGCGGTTGAGACGTTGGCTGCATCACCATGGGTTTCGGTTTCGATCCCCGGGCAGTACAAACATTTGTGTGCATGAACATGTCTGTTTGTAATGTTCTGGGTGTTTTTTATGTATCATCATCAGCTCATTAAACGTCCCCACCGAGAAGCACGAGCCTACCCGTATAGGGTGATAAGGCCTTAGTCGTCCACGCGGGCCCAGTGCGGATTAGACGACTTCACACACAACCTTCGAATCTCTTCGCAGGTGTGCATGAAGGTTTCCTCACGATGTTTTCCTTCACCGTAAGAGCGTCGGGTAACGTACATATATTTTCGAAAATTCGAAAACACATTGGTACGTGTCGGGATTTGAACCTCAGCCCTCCCGGTAGGAAGGCGACAGTCCACACCATTGAGCCACCGACACTCTTTTTATGTATAATATGTATGTATTTACAAAAAAAAAGTTTATCCGTTGTTTAGCGCCATACAGGCTTCACGCATAACTTGGGGCTAATTGGCGCTGTGTGAATGTCGGTGGATATTTATTTATTTATTCAGTGCCCCTCTGTCATAGAAAAAATAAATTTCTAAGGTTGATAAACGAGTTTGAAAGAAGACACAGATGTGTTTACGTTATCCATGACATTGACAAGCACCGGAACAACGTGACAAATTGTCACATCTGCGGTCACCGGGTGTCCGTAGACCTTCAGACAAGTATATTAGCTCTGACCTTATATCGGAAACGTTTGACAGGATCCGCCGAATATGCTCACGTTCTTGACATTAAATAAAATAAACAAATATCCTACGACATTCACACAACGCTAGCTTCTAGCCCCAGTTTCATAAAGAAATGAAATTTATCTATACCATTTCAATCAATTGGAGTTTCTGTTTTTAATATTGAAATAACAATTTTTATCTTCATGCATATGAATAAATGTGCGGTACAAACACCAAAACATTTTTTTTAAATGTTTGTCTGTCTGTTTGTTCCGGGTAATCTCTGAAACAGTTGGACTTATCTGGAGTTTTTTTTGGCAGGTAGTTTATTTAATAAGGAATACATAGGTTGCTTCTATTTTAGAAAAATAAACCAATTTTATGCCGAGCACAGCTGCGCGCTTTTAGGTAATGTTTTACTACGGGAGAATATAGTCTTACACCGCGAGTAAAGCCGCGGGAAACAGCTAGTATCGAATATAATTAAATAAATATAAGTATCTCCTGGCATTAACACAGCGCCATCTAGTCCCAAAATGAGCATTATCCTGATATGGGTATTAAACAACGTATAAACATACATATATTTTTTTTAATACACACATTTTATACATAGTGAACACCATATAAGTATCACGTGGTACTTTTACGATTATAAACAAAAAATGAGAGTTGTCCAATATTGTCTTTACCTCCACAGTGTAATAAATCAAAGTGGACCCACTGCATAACCGCAACAGTTATTGTAAAAACTATAAATCCATGTGTCAGCTGCAAAATTACTACCTCGTTGTGTGATATTTCTTAGGCCAAGAAGTACTGTGAAATTTCAGTCCTATATATTCACTTATTTCCAAAAAACCAAGCAAGTTCCATTTTACGTTTCAGGGTTGTACACATATTAATTAATTTTATAAAGAAAATAACAAATGTAATTATTAATAACAATAATTGTAATATATAATAAAATTGGAACTTTAAGGACCGATTCTTTAGCAGCGGCCACTGCACTAGGCTTTGGCCCGAAACGCAGGATCTCTATACGTTTACATAATTGTATTAACAATGGCTGGCTCGGTAAACAAACAAATCTATTTAAGGGAGCAGTTAGATGAGGAATGGAGAAAGACCGAAATGAAACCCATTGACCGTTAGAGACGCCTTAAAGCGACACAAACAAAGGATTTTCCATTGTATCTTAATTTCTGTTGGTTAAAGAGTTAAATAAAACGTTTTAGGATATTACATTTAAATTAAATTGGAGTGTCTTGGATGTATATACGAAAATGAAAATGAAAAGTGTTTATTCAGTTTAAGTTCTTACAGAACACTTATGAATGTCAAATGAAGCTACCACACACAAACTACCACATACGGTACATATACTAAAATGATTCGAAAAGACATTGATACGTGGCGGGATATGAAACTGCGCCCTCCAGATCAGAAGGCAATAGTCCACACCAATGAACCACCAACTCTCTTTAACTTAATAAAATGAGTAAAATTAGCAAAAAAGATTAAACTTGACATTCAACATGACTAGAACAGCCAATAGACAGGACATGCCAACAGACATGTCCTAAACTTGACCTGCATCTAAGGCAAGGAAAAGCTAGTAATGGAAAACATGCAAGTAAATCATTAACTGGTTCTATCCATGATCATCAGCTCATCAAATGTGGCCCACCAAAGGGTATGAGCCTACCCGTACGCGGGTGTATAGGCCGTAGACGTTCACACGGGCCCAGTGCGGATTGGCCGACTTCACGCACAACGTTTGAATCTCTTCGCATGCGTCCGTAGGTTTACTCACAATGTTTTCCTTTACCGCAAGAGCGTCGGATAACGTACATATAATTTCGAAAATTCGAAAACCAATATATTACGAGGCGGGATAATCAACCTTAGCCCTCCCGGTAGGAGGGCGACAGGTATACCATACCATACTAAAAAATTAAAATGTTTGTCCTAAGAATTTGGTTAGTCATTGGCCTTGACTCCCATCACCGGAAAGTTAAATACCTTAAAGATAAACCGGCCGCACTTCCGATTATCGTAAAAGTGGCATTGGCGACCGGTTATTGGGACCTTGGGAAAACTAACGTCGGAACTCCCGGTAGAAATGTAAACATAACTTTTAGAAACATTAAGATGTGAGCAACGCGCAATGGAGCGAGCTATGCTCGGGGTCTCTCTTAGGGATAAGATCAGAAATGATTTAATCCGTAAGAGAACTAAAGTTACCGACATAGCCCGCCGGATCAGCAAGTTGAAGTGGCAGTGGGCTGGTCACGTATGTCGCAGAACCGATGGCCGTTGGAGCAGACGAGTTCTGGAGTGGAGACCGCGTCTCGGCAAGCGTAGCGTAGGACGCCCTCCGGCCCGATGGACCGACGACTTGCGAAAGGTCGCTGGTGGAGGCTGAATGAGGAAAGCGGAGGACCGGGATACCTGGCGCAAAATGGGGGAGACCTATGTCCAGCAGTGGACTGCGATAGGTTGAATAGGAAGATGTGAGCGAGCGTCGGTGGCTCAATGGTGCTGACTGTTGCCTTCCGATTGGGAGGGCACAGGTTCAAATCCCACCACGTTACCAAATTTTCGAAATTAAACGTACGTTATCCGACGCCTTTACGGTGAAGGATAACATCGTGAGGAATCCTGCGCACGCCTGCGAAGAGATTCAAAGGTTGTGCGTGAAGTCGACCAACCGCACTGGGCCCGCGTGGACGACTAAGGCCTATACGATCTTTACAGGTAGGCCCGTGCACTTAGGTGGGGACGTTTATTGAGCTGAATATAATATTAATGAAGATGCTGAGTGACGAAAGAAAATCTAAATATATTTAACTCAAAGGTGCCTGGCTGACATAGTGATCTATCAACGCACAGCTCAAACCACTGGACGGATCGGACTGAAAATCGGCATGCAGACCATGCAGTTAAATGTCATAACGTAGGCATCTGCTTAAAAAGGAATTTTACTACTTCTACCCCCCAGCGGACGAAATAAAGGATGAAAGTTTATATGAAAGTTGGTCAATTTTAAACCGATTATGCTGAATCATTGCACGCATTCAACTACTATGATGTAGACATCACCGAAAAAAGGATTTTTATAACTTCCATACCCAAGGGGATGAAATAGGGGATGTAAGTTTGTCGAAATCTTCTTATATTTCGACTGATTGAACTGAAATAAAAAATGTAGGTACTATGATGAAGACGTTCGCTTCCGTTTTCATAAACAGGAAAGGGGAACCGTGTTTTTTCCTTATTGAAAGCTAGCGAAGCCGTAGGTAGTCCACGCGGGCCCAGTGCAGATTAGCTGACATCACACACAACCTTTGAATCTCTTCGCAGGCATGCACGATGTTTTCCTTCACCGTAAGAGCGTCGGATACACGTATATATAATTTCCTATTCAACATATCGCAGTCCACGGCTGGACATAGGTCTCCCCCATTTAAAAATGTATAATTTAAAAAAATCAAAAAGACATTTCTACGTGGCGGGATTGAAACCTCGAGATCGGAAGGCATCGTTCCACACCAATAAGCCACCGACGCTTTTTAACTCAATAATATGAGTAAACTTAGCATAATTACAGCTTAAAACAACATCCATTCAACATGACTAGAATAGCAAATAGATAGGATATACAAACAGACGTGTCCTAAACTTGACCCGCATCTAGGCAAGGAAAAGCTAGCAATGGAAAACATGCAAGGTGCATGCACAAATGAAACATATACCTGAATTGCATTTGTTGCACATATTTGTTTTGTTCAACCATCAATTGTAGGTTTAAATCTATACTAATATTATAAAGCTGAAGAGTTTGTTTGTTTGATTGTTTGTTTGTTTGTTTGAACGCGCTAATCTCAGAAACTAATGGTCCGATTTGATAAATTCTCTCAGTGTTAGATAGCTCATTTATCGAGGAAGGCTATAGGCGATAAATCATTACGCTACAAGCAATAGAAGCGGAGCAGCAATGAAGAATGTTTCAAAATCCGGGGGGTCTTACTTGGAGATTCCGCTGCGTACACTGCGTAAACGGTTAAAGTTTCGCAAAAGTCATGTATGAGAGTATTGTTCCCCTTTTAAAGTCCAAAAAAGGTATACAAAAAAGTCCGCGACAGCATATGTCTATCTTTTAAGGTTAGCTCCCTATAAAATATTTTTTGCTAAAAAAATTTTCTAAAATAATGCATCATTTGCGAAGCTATTTTCATAAATATGATATCAATCCTTATCCAAATAAATACTTTTTTTATCACATGTATTTCATTTTGAACAAAATTGCCCTTTACATCATTCAATTTAAATGAATATCTGATGAGATATCGCAGTTTTAACTCACCTATATAAATGAAATAGCGGGTGAAAGAGAGCGTTAGGTCAAAGTAACTATTCCACGCGGACGTCGCACGCAAAAGCTAGTTGTTAATAATTCCATTGCAGGGCTTAGTCAAAATCTATGTATTCTATTTATACCTACAAAGACAAAATAATTATGAACGCCAAAACACGAAAAAAAGTACATTCACTACCCATTTGGTGTTGCGGTTGACACGTCGGTTCTACACCAAGAATTCCGGGTTCATTACATTTGTGTGCATGAACATGTCTGTTTGTAATGGTCTGCGTGTTTACTATGTATAATATGTATGTATTTCCAAAAAAAAAAATACATTTAATTTAAACGTTGTTTAGTACCCATACTACAGACCTCTTAACTTGGGGCTAGATGGCGCTGTGAGGATGTCAGTGGATATTTTTGTTTCTGTTAATAATTTTCATTGCAGGACTTAGTTGTCTAATTTGTTAATCTATCTATTCAAGTATAAAACTACTACTAATTATGGTCGTAAATACACGAAAAAAATACATTCGTGGCGTGCATATTAAGCATTCCTCTAATGCATTCTTCATTATTATATTTATTTTCATAATAATATGAACAAAGATATAAAAGATAATAAAATAATGACGACCCAATTGGTGTAGCGGTTGAGACGTCGGCTACTCCAATGGTTCTGGGTTCGATCCCCGGGCAGTACAAACATTTGTGTGCCAAACAATAGCCGACGTCTCCGCCATTACACCAAATGGGTTGTCATAATTTTATTACTACGTACGTATACACTTTATTTGGAAACTAGCTGACCCGACAGACTTCGTCCTGTCAGAAAAAATTGTAATGTGCCAGTGTTTTGTTCCTACCTTTTATATATTCTTTGCAAAAATTATCCTGAACAGAACCGTCACCCTGGTAATAATTCGGTGTGAATTAAAAATAATTAAATAAAACACTATACGCATTTAAAAGTAAGTAATTTTAATGAACTTTATATCATAATAGCAATAAAGCTCAAATTGATTCTACGTTTTAGTTAGAAAACGTTTGTATGTGAAAAAGAAAAGGGCTGTTTTTAGGGTTTTCCCGGCAATTATTCTCGCCGTAAGAACCATCCTTGGACTTAAACGAACATTTTAAAAAAGAATTGGCCAAGTTGGTCCAGGCGTTGTTGAGTTATGCGCTTACCAACACATTTTGTGATTCATTTTTATATTATAGATATATACGTACATACTTTACGAAGAAACAAGCGGTCTAATATAAACTCTCTACGTGTATATTTTTTATGTGTATATGAAATACACGAAACACAGATTGTTTGGCACATAGACCGACAGGATTTTATGCTAAATTCAAAATTATTTATTTTTCTTTTACAATTTATTAACAAGTTGCTACTTGTTTCAAATTTACACAGATTTCAAAGAGGTAGATGAGAGAGTTCAGAGAGAAATTAAGACAACATATGGGCCCAAGACTTACTCCCTTCCAAACAAACCATTGTATAATAATATCATCATTATCATCATCATCAGCTCATTAAACGTCCCCACCGAGGGGCACGAGCCTACCCGTATAGGGTGATTAGGCCTTAGTCGTCCACGCGGGCCCAGTGCGGATTGGACGACTTCACACAACCTTCGAATCTCTTCGCAGGCGTGCATGAAGGTTTCCTCACGATGTTTTCCTTCACCGTAAGAGTGTCGGATAACGTACATATATTGTTCGAAAAATCTAAAATACATTGGTACGTGTCGGGATTTGAACCTCAGCCCTCCCGGTAGGAAGGCGACAGTCCGCACCACTGAGCCACCGACGCTCTAATTAATAATATACCATAATTATACTTATTATTCAGAGAAAGGTGACCAACGATACCAACGTTATTAAAAATTTCTCAACAACCTACCTAAAAGTAAAAAAGTATAAAAATGTAATTAAAAAAGTCAAAATAAAGTTTTTAAAATAGTAAGTGTAAAAAACTAACTACAAATGTAAATTAACCATTATTATCAAAGAAATTATAATTACCTCTATAAAATCTTCTCACTCTTAATATATTTCTATTAATTAGATATTTTAAAATTCAATTATTCTTTGCATAATAATAATAATGATAAAACAATGTTGTAAACAATGTCATATATAAATCAGGGGTTATCAAGTCCTGGGGTTATCATAAGGGATGTTAAAAAATACCTGTATTTACAATATTATGCACGAACTACAAATAAATAGTCACACAATTAAGAAGGAAACAATTGTATACCATTTCTTCTTATCGATCACGAAGAAACATCAACCAAAAAATGTCTAAGCCCCCTGACACATGCGTTGACTTATTGTTATATTTATGACATTAAATTATTCATGAATATTTTGACCTTAAGGCGTCATTAAAAGGTACAAATCAAATGCACAAGCATATCGCTATGTCCCTATGACATATAGCGAGCGAATGAAAATTCTACCCAACTGACGCGATGGGCAGACTTTTGCCGTAATCTCTTTTTGAGTGAAATTTCGCATCTTGTTCGTTTATTTTATTTAAGGTCCTATTTCTGTAAGGTCCTCTTGATGTAGACATAAAATGAGCTGATGATGATGAAGCCTTTATCCATAACTGTATAAAGGCTTCTTCATAGGTTTTTCAAATAAAGGGCTTCAGACCTGTCAATACGTTCATCGTAGCTGCAGTAGGATATATTTAAAAATTTAGGTCGCCGGAATACCGTATTCGATAGATTTTCTATGGGTTACATATTAATCACAGTATTAAAGGATTAATTCTGGCCTAGTAAATAATAGTTAGTATGGACGTAACCAAAATTACAAATAAAACATTAAAAGATAGCATAATCATACAAACCTTAGAAGAAAGTGTGTCAGATTTATATTGTAGTCTTACCAATTTGTTATGATTTCCAGTGGGTTGACGACGATCATTAAGATCGACAGTATATCAAATGCACCATACACTATCTTGATTGCTGATTCTGCAACATACAACAAATAAAAAAATAATAAATAAATGTCCACCAATATTCACATAACGCCATCTAAGCCCAATCAAGAAAAGATTTTGTAATATGTGCACTAGACTACGAATAATCGTACATAACATTATACATGGAAACATCGAGATACAAACAGATAATGCACACAATGTTTGTATTGCCACAAATCAAACCGAAGCCTTGGTGTGGAAATTTACACACTTACACTACATAGGTCGACAAACATAAATCTTGGGTCAAGACCTTAGGTTATCAAAAGGGATGTTAATAAAGTACCCTGTATTTATGGTGCTGTGCTCGACAATAAAGTATTACGTTATCTTGTATGTGTGCTTTAGTAATGCATCGTGAGGTCCAATAACCAGAGTATTTAGTAGTTAAGATACCTTTCAAATGTATATTAGGCATATACGTCGCACCTTTCATATTATATGGGCACAACTCGAAAAACATGATTGTTGGGAAAACGCGTTTGAAGATTCTTGGGTTGGGTTGGGTTGGTTCTCACAAAATCAGTCCTAAATAAATGAAAACATTAATTGCAAAATAATAGAATATTCTAAGAGTATGTCCGTTAGATATGAATAACTTATCGCATATTAAGTTTATCCCAGTATTATTAAAACGAAACACTTTACTCGGAAAATATGAAAAAGGCATAAACTAAGTTTTCGCGGCTTTATTGCACGTTCTGACTTTTTCTATCAAGAGCGTCATGTAGATGTGTTGATTTTGGGCCTTTATAGTAAACTCAAAAACGCTATTTTTGAGATGTGCCCTATAGCATAAAGGTGCGACGTTATTGGCAATTTTGTATTATTTAAATTAATACGAGTACTCCTTTATAATTAATACGACCACTAAGCTATAGTGCACCGTAAGATGGACTAGTGACGGCAGACCGTCATTATCATCATCATCGCCTATAGTGACAACTGCACGCACAAGCCTCACGCAAGCATAGCTACGCGGATTATTGGGCGGACCTAATTGAACATGACATAACTTTTTGAATTATCTACATGGAAGGTACAAAAAAAACATATTTAAAACATGAACATGAATCTTAAACTTTTTAGTTTCCTGATGGGTATTAATAACAACTAAGTCATTATAAATTTAGCAAACAAAAATTCAAAAAAAATTTGCAAATTATAGTTGACACTTAACTTCTGGATTTTTAAGGCGCCTTCTCACCCATTTGGAGGATAAATAATATTAAAACTGTCGCTATACCAGCTTTGTATGGCTTAGATCAGGTTTGTACATTCATTTAAATATTTACGACTTACGTCTTTTCCTAACGGTGAAGTTTTGTATCTTCATGATAGACATTCTCCCTTTGCTAGGAACATTCTGCATTGAAATCTTCGCTCCCACTACCATCTTGCTTTCTTATATTTACTGCAACAACAAAAGTTAAACATAATTTTTACCATATTAGCTTGAAGGTTCTGCAGGGCTCTAAGCTGGTCACCTTAATTTCTGATTTTAATTACAATCATTGATATTTTATGTGTTGTTTATGTGTCATACAAAAACTCATATTACGTTAAGTTACACGTGTCGTTTTAACGTAAAGGTCAAAAACCTCTTAAGATATCTGGTTGGAAAACCACTATTGCAAATTTTGTCGCGAAGTAATAAACCATTTGATCATGATTATCATTTTTTACGATTGATCTAAATCTTTTTAATTTTATTCACTTTGTTAATAGGTTACATGTTGACATTTGAAAAAAGTACTCAGAAAAAATCCATGCGTTTTTTTAACTTTTAAGTTATTCTATAGAGTTAAATAAATGCAATAATAATACTAAGTAAAATATATGATGTCAGATAAAATCAACCAGAAGTAGTTATGTTTATGAAGTAATGACACTAATGATGTGAAAATAAATGTACTGTTAACATATATGTGTAGAACATTGACTCAGTTCGTAATTGTTTCACTTATTACATATACTTATTTTCTTGATCTCAATCGCATATCCATAACGAGTGAAATAGTGGATACTAAAACTGGCGAACGGAAAAGAAACTTATGATGCTTCGGAGATGATTCTTCAGATGAATAAATCCAAAATTATTAAGTTAAAGACAAACCTTGTGGTTCTTTTATAAACTCTAGGATAAGTTAAAAAAATGTTTACTAAGATTCGGCGGTCGGTTATTGGCAATTATGATTTTCCTAGATCAAAAACAAGGTAATAAACTGAACATTCTCGTGAATGGTGTGATTTTAATCGGCTATAAAATTATCATGTTAAACTTAAAAAACAGGAAAGAGGCCTGGCTAAAGTTTAAATTTAATGCCAGCGCAATCTGATAGTTTTGATTTTTGCTTTATCCGTGGGATCAAATAGTCTTAGATAGTTAAGTGTTTATTTATAAATTTTTTGAAATATGGATGCGATTTATTGCCTATCTAGGAACTTATGATTATCAGGAGAGCATGTAGCTTGCCAGAAAAAAACGTAATTAGTTCATTAATGTGCATCATTCCTTACAAAATCCGTTAAGAGTATTTTTTTATTTAATGAAGGTTGACTGGAAACTGCTGGAAGATATCTCATCTTCCTTAAATCGATTTCTTATTTTTATTAAATGGTACGTAAAAACTAATTTAAATCAAATGGTTCGTAGTTCAATCTCTCGTAGTATTCTGTTATATAATTAGTTAGGTTAAGATAGGTTATGAAAATGATTATTTTGTTGCAAAACCCTTGTAAAATGTCAGGTTTATGATCCACAATTAAACTCGTCAGTTCCTATCATAATATCGTAACGTATATAACTAAGTTAGACAATGAATTACACAACCGTAATCTAGGTGTAGATACATAAAACATTGTACTATCAACCTTTGACTTCATGGGCAATATAGCGTTTATTTGCATGATTGCAATGACCCCTTGACAAAAGGTGATCCAAATGGTATATTCGTACTTAGCGCATATAATATTTAATTCGATATATTACTTAGTAACGTGACGTTAAGAAACTTACTTCATATTTTTAAGCGATACTCTATCTTCTAAGCTTGCATTAAAACGCATAGTCGAGACATTGACACTGACTGTGAGATTAATTCACAAGTTTTATGTTAACGGGCAATGGTGCGAGTTATGCTTGAGGTCTTTTTAGGTATAATTAGAAGTACCTAATGTTATTCGTGAGAGAACTAGTGTTACCGACAACTTGCTGGATCAGTAAGTTGATGTGGCAGTGGGCCGATCACGTATGTCACCCATAGCTATAGAGCAGAGTTAAGAAGTTGGAACCGCGTCTTGGCAAGCGTACCGTAGGGCGCCCAAACCGATGGACAACCTTTCGCAAGTCATCGGTCTTTTGGTGAACTTAACTGAAATTGATTAGAATGATTGCCTTAACTGGGTTTCTTTTCAACCTATCGCAGTCCATTGCTAGATATAGGTCTTCCCCTTTTTGCGCCAGATATCGCGTTCCTCTGCCTTTCTCATCCAGCCTACACACGCGTCTTTTCACAAGTCGTCGGTTCATCAGACTGGTGGGCTTCCTATGGTACGCTTGCCAAGACTCCACTCCAGAACTAGCATGCTTCAATGGCCATCGGTTCTGCGACATACGTGACCAGCCCACTGCAACTTAACTGGGTATATTGAAACACATTGCTTATTGACAATACCTGACTAGATTTTGTCTTCCTCATTGCCCAGTTTTGTAACGTAACAAGCCCTTTACATACTTCCTACTTTTTTGCATGTGCACACAAAACTGGTTCATTGGCAATTCGTATAACGGAATTCAAAAGGCCACCTCCTTTCGCCGAGGAAGGTTTTTATTTATATGAACTGCAAAAACAATACAAGGGTCCTGAATTCAATGCGTATGTTTTTAATGTTTATTACATGCTTAGGCAACCAGTTATGCATTGATTTTAATGATTCGATTTGTAAGTTAGGTTCATATTTCATCGGAATTAATACGGTTTAAAAAAATTATAAAACCAAAATATTTAAGATGTATTTATAGATTACATAAAAAATACGTAAAATATTACTTTTATTTAATATTCATAAGCAAAAGCGGATAAAGATTTTGCTACTCTAGTATCACTTCTACAAACTTTTCAACCTATTGAAGTCCGCTGCTAAACATAGGTATTCCCCATTTTGCATCATATGTACCGATACTCCATTTTCCTCATCTAGCTTCCCCAGCGACCTTTTGCTAATCGTTGATCAATGGAGCCAGAAGACGTCCTACGCTTCGATTACCAAAACGCGGCCTATAATCCAGAGCTCTTTTGTTCCAGCGGCCATCGGTTCTGCGACATACGTAACCGGCCCTCTACAACTTGCTGATTTGACGATCTATATTAGTAACTTTAGTTCTGACACGAATAACATTTCAGATTTTATCCCTGGGAGAGACTCCGAGCAATGCTAGCTCATTAGCCGTTGAGTGTTTGAACTTCTGGTCTAATCCCGCAGTAAGTCTCCATTTGGCAGCTGCATATTTTAATAAAGGTATATACGACACCGGCATAACTTCGAGAGGGAGGCTAGTAGGAGGATTCAGTTGGGCTGGGCGGCATTCGGTAAGCTACGTCATGTCCTAACGTCAAATATTCCGCAATGCCTAAAGACGAAAGTCTTTAAGCAATGCGTCCTACCCGTACTAACATACGCAGCTGAGACATGGACACTGACTGCGGGATTGGTTCACAAGTTCAAAGTCACTCAACGCGCAATGGAGCGAGCTATGCTTGGAGTCTCTCTTAGGGATAAAATTTGAAATGATTTAATTCGTAAGAGAACTAAAGTTACCGACATAGCCCGCCGGATCAGCAAGTTGAAGTAGCAGTGGGTTGGTCACGTATGTCACATAACCGATGGCCGTTGGAGCAGACGAGTTCTGGAGTGGAGACCGCGTCTTGGCAAGCGTAGCGTAAGACGCCCTCCGGCCCGATGGACCGACGACTTGCGAAAGGTCGCTGGTGGAAGCTGGATGAGAAAGACGGAGGACCGGGATGTCTGGCGCATAATGGGGGAGACCTATGTCCAGCTGTGGACTGCAATAGGTTGAAGAGAGAAATACGACACAAGGTAAGGGAAGGTAAGGTAAGATAAGGGAGCGTCGGTGGCTCAATGGTGTGGACTGTTGCCTTCCTACCGGGAGGGAGCAGGATCGAATCCCAACACGTACCGATGTGATTTCGAATTTTTGAAATTAAATGTACGTTATCCGACGCTCTTTCGGTGAAGGAAAACACCATGAGGACCTGCGCACGCCTGCGAAGATATTAAAAGGTAGTGCGTGAAGTCGTCCAACCCGCGTGGACGACTAAGAACCCCTCGGTGAGGACGTTAAATGAGCTGATGATGATGAAGATACAGGCTTTGTCTTTGAGAATTCATGTCCATTCGTGCCCATCCATGTCTTTTACATATTTAATTAAATTAACAGTTCATAAATTTGTCAGAGAATCCATACGTTTCCGTTTGAAAATTTTACTATCATAAAATTAGTTTTAAACACCGTTAAACAAACAACCGGGCTAATGTTGTATATGTTAATTGAGAACCGTTTGAAAAAGGGTGCAAATTGAATAAATAAATATTTGCCAGTAGGTCAATTTTTGAATCTATTTGCAGGCATGCGCAGGTTTCCTTACGATGTTTTCCTTCGCTGTAAGAGCGTCGGATAAACGTACATATAATTACGAAAATTCGTAATCACATTGGTACGTGGCGGGATTTGAACCTGCGCCCTCCCGGTATGAAGGTAACAGTCCACACCATTGAGCCACCGATCTACCGACATTGACTTCAACAAATCCAACATAAAGAAAAATGAGTAAATATTGCTTGGCTTGGCTGTTTCGTTACAATATTCGCGTCACCTCCATGGTAGCTAAATGGCGAAACCGTTATTTAATGACATGTAAAATTTATTAAGAAAGGTTCGGTAGAGTAAAGCTTTGTAGATTCAAAAGCTTAGCCCAAAATGAGATCTCAAATCTTTTCAACAATTCAAACCTTATGTGGTCGTCTTGGTTTACATGAATTGTTTTTGGTGGGATTCCACTTTTTGTGAATAAAAAGAAACACAAAATAAGAAGCTGCTAAAAGCTGTGACTGCACTTACATATAGTACTTTAAAGGACGAGCTATAGAAAATCACATTGACATAGTTTATTGTATTCAATGACCTGTAACTGCAGATTAATAATAAATAAATATCTACTGGCATACACACAGTGCCATCTAGTCCCAAACTTAGCATTTAGCCTGTAATATGGGTACTACTCCCGATGGACCGACGACTTGCGAAAGGTCGCTGGTGGAGGCTGAATGAGAAAAGCGGAGGACCGGGATTTCTGGCACAAAATGGGGGAGGCCTATGTCCAGCTGTGGACTGCGATAGGTTGAATAGAATGAGTACTAAACAACAGATAAACATACTTATATAAATTTTACCATCCATTATTAAGGGATGCAAATCCTTCGGATGTCGCATTGTGCAATGTCATTTTTTGCAATATTTTTCAGTTTTCAGACTCATTACATTAAGTAATAACATGTAATGACGTCATGAGTCACAAGTTCGAAAGTTATTACAAATTACGAGTCACTATCGTTTTGTTTGCAGTAAATATTGGTACACTCATCCATTGTTAGCCGTTATATTTGAACAGTGATTAACAGGATGTTAAGAGGGGTAAAAATAATATTATTGTACTCGTATGATTAGAGGGATTTGAACCTCAGCCCTCCCGGTAGGAAGGCGACAGTCCACACCACTGAGCCACCGACGCTCTACGACTACGCGGTACGTAGGGACTGCGAACCGGTGGGGACGGAATCTCGGTTGTCGGTTTGTAGAGTACTGTAATTGTTTTAGCTACTTTCGGCCGATGCGGCGGTGACTGTGGTAGGGATAACCTTGGGTTACGTTATTTAAGCTTTGATAAGGATCCCTAATCTTAAGGAGAAATATATGGCCTATGTTACTCAGGGTGAATTGAGCTTTTCAATAGCGGAAGAATTTTTGAAATCAACGCAGTAGTTTTTGAGACAAACAAACACACAAAAATAAAAATGTTACCTCTTTATAATATTAGTATGCACGTAATAGTTGCCGCCTTTTTTTTCGTAGGGTAAAACCTCGTTAGATGGGTTAAACCCTACGGTCGGAATATTGATTTGTTTTCGGCACGGAAAATAAATACGTACTCGACCGGCCAAGCAAAACATTGACTTCATCTTTAAATCGGACGCATAGGGTCTCTCCGAGACCTATGTCAGTAGTGGTCTGCAATAGAAACCTATGGTTGGCATTAATACTTATAATCGTGTAAAAAAACGGACAGAGTCCCGCTAACAACAAAACTGTGTCAAAATCCGACCAGATTTTGTATAGAAAACTAACCTGAAAATAAATTGCGTAGCAAAATGGTACTAAAAACAAAACAAGTACTAATCACAAGGGGAAACACAGGAATTATTTTTGATAAGTAAATGAAATTTTCATTTACTTCATTGTTCATTTATAGAAAAATATTTGTTAAATGACTAATAATTTGATGTATACTGATTTTTTTGTTTGAAACTAAAAATATA
Source organism: Leucinodes orbonalis (assembly GCA_019425675.1). Lineage (NCBI taxonomy): Eukaryota > Metazoa > Arthropoda > Insecta > Lepidoptera > Crambidae > Leucinodes > Leucinodes orbonalis. The sequence goes on along the minus strand of PQWD01001420.1, from coordinate 3,177 downwards.
TGATAGAATTTTTCATTTACCTATGATACGTAATTGGTTGTTTTTAAATGTTTTCCTTTTGTTCATTGCGGTTTTTACATAATCTCACAACACAGGCCAAACTCTTTTTTATGATTTATTCCTAACACAATCATATCTTTAATGATGTGAGGACGAGTGGGGAATGAGCTGATAATGATAATCCAAAATGTGGCTTTATCACACAGCTATATCACTCAAAGAAAACATGAACTCGAATTTTACGTTATTTCTATATTAATCTATTAGGTTATCACCGATAACATGCAAAGATACAAAAATCGCTATTTATGGCACTCGTACTTCCTTATTTCAATTCGAAAGATAACAATTACCTAATTAGATCGAAGTTTCCTAATGAGATGCCACAGTGTTGTTTATCGTTTAACTAAATATTTGTAAACAAACATTAATTAGTTTTTATAGTTAAATTGGTAAGGGCTTATTTCCTAGAACTAATCATTTAAGAATTACCGAAATTGGTGGCGAACGAAGTGTCTTGAAATTCCTGCTGGTTTACAATCTGTGATCAGTGGTACCTCTCTCTATCTTCAACCTAACGGTCCACTGCTGACATAGGTCTCCCCCATTTTGCGCCAGATATCCCGGTCCTCCGCTTTTTCATCCAGCCTCCACCAGCGACCGTCGCAAATCGTCGGTCAGTAGCATAGCGAGGTATAAGGTAAATTATTTCTTTCTTAATAAGTATTCCAGGCGTGAGCGAAATGCCTTAGCGAGGCTTTGACAGTGTTAGTTACCTAAGAATATACCAGCCAGTTATTTTAAGCCAGCAAATACAAAATCAAAATTTTGGATTCATAGATGTTCACAGCAAGTATAGTACTTATGCAAGAAACAATAAAATACATAACATATAATTTAGAGGCTTTGTTTACGATGTACAGTCTTTTTGAATCATTCAGCCCAAGTGAGTTCGGGCAAGTTGAAGTGGCAGTGGCTGGTCACGTATGTCAGAACCGATGGCGTTGGAGCAGGCGAGTTCTAGATTGGAGACCGCGTCTCGGCAAGCGTAGCGTAGGACGCCCTCCGGCCCGATGACCGACGACTTGCGAAGGTCGCTCGATGAGAAAAGCGGAGGACCGGGATGTCTGGCGCAAAATGGGGGAGACCTATATCCAGCAGTGGACGCGATAGGTTGAAGAGAGAGAGAGTTCGGGCAAAGCTTCTTTGGTGTGCGAGACGCGAGCGTGGGTCCGCTTCGCCCGCCTTGCTACAACTGTCTGTGGTTTTAATCTTTAATTTTATTTATTATCTTAGGTATAAATCTGGTTAGATATCTGTATTTTGTATCTTTGTCAATGCAAACGTCAACATTTCTTAATAAATTATTTCTTATTAAGATATTTTTTAATTACAAAAATCTCGTACCTACATTTGAAACTCAAAATGACGTATTGTTTAAATAAAACCTGTCACCTGTTATAATTTTATAAATGTTTATTTACTGAAGTAAAAGCGTAAATATGATTATGATGTGGTTACGGATATTTGTAATTAATGATTATGGTTACGTTAGTATTTATTCATTATTCCCTTTTATCAATTTTGTAAACTAAATACTTCAAAGTATCCTTAACGATAACTAGTTTTTTTAAAGTGAGTCCATTTCTTCATAATCAACTATGAAGTGTGCATTCGACCAATCTCTTGGAGCCCAAAGCTGCGCGTGTATTTATTTATTTTGAACAACTAACAAAACACACATCATCGTCATCATCAGCTCATTAAACGTTCCCACCGAGGGGAACGTTAAATGAGCTGATGTTGCATATAGAATTTGAAAAAAACTATGGCAATAACGAAATTCAAATAATTAAATACATACATAAATACATATCCACTGACATTCACACAGCGCCATCTAGCCCCAAGTTAAGCGTGAAGCCTGTAGTATGGGTACTAAACAACGGATAAATATACTTATATACATTTTTTTTTTGGAAATACATACATATTATACATAGAAAACACCCAGACCATTACAAACAGACATGTTCATGCACACAAATGTTTGTACTGCCCGGGATCGAACCCGGAACCCTTGGTGTTGCAGTCGACCTCTCACCAATTGTTCAATTGGTGTTTTGCATTTCAAGATGTCAAGATGCATTATTTGGTAGTATCTCAACATTTTCAACAATTGAATTGATAAATAATATTATAAATTAATAAATATCCACTGATATTCATACAACGCCATCTAGCTCCAAGTTACGCGTGAAGCTTGTATTACGAGTACTAAACCACTGATAAACATACTTATATATATATTTTTATAAATACATACATACTATACATAGAAAACACCCAGACCAATACAAACATACGTTCATGCACACAAATGTTTGTACTGCCCGGGTACTACAACAAGGGTTCCGGGGATCGAACCGGGAACCCTTGTTGTAGTAGCCGACGTCTCGACCATCTCACCAAAAGGGTCTTCAAATATAATCCATCAGTTTGTCATTATAAATAATTACTTTGAACAATTTGAAATAAGTATTTGCAAATAATTATTTTAACACATAAAAACTTCTCGATACTGGATAATTAATTAATTAATACAACTTTAAGACACAAATATGTACCCATTGACATGTGCACTAACAGTAACCGAGCCGTCCAACCTAATTGGACTGAGTTAGTGCATTGATAATTTAGGTCATCTAATCCTTATAAAGGCGGTCTATCTGTCAGTTACTATTAAATGATAATTTACATAAACAATTAACGTACAATAGTATGTTTATGTACGAGCCAAAGTTATATTTATTAAATTAAATATACAGATAAAATACACTAATATTGTGAAGAGGACAAGTTTGTTTTTGTGTGTATGTTTGTATTAAACATTCACAAAGCGCCATCTACCACCAAGAGAAGCGTGAAACTTATGTTACGGGTACTAAACAATTGCTAACCATGCTTATATACTTTTTTAAAATACAAACATATTAATAAAATAATTAATAAATATCTACTGACGCGACATAGCGCCATCTAGCCCCTTATTAAGTGAGGAGCTTCTAGTTAGGGTATAAAACAACCGATGAACATCCGTAAATTGTTTTTTTTTTGTGAATACATACTTATTACACATGAAACACCCAGACCATTACAAACAGACATGTTAATGCC
>PQWD01001419.1:8832-38387 GCA_019425675.1 Leucinodes orbonalis | reverse complement strand
TAGGCAAACGTACGTAGGGTGGTAGCAAGCACAGATGTCGATGAGAGGCATAACCCAGCCACGAAGAGCTCTCTGTGGCGCCGAGAGTCCGCGGGTACTCATCGCACAGCGCCGTTGTCACCGCTTCGAGTCCTGCGCACGCCAACCGCAGCTTTAAGCTTGAGCTCAGATAAACATCAATATAGTGAAACAATACTGAAAAGAGTGATCATCGATTATCTTGCCGATTCTCCATGATAATAGGACTTTTACCCAAACCGTTGTTACATTCATTAGTATCTGTTAAATATTTATTGAAATAAAGGTATTTGAGTTACAGTTCGTGTACTCTAAGTTAACAAATATAGCTAGGTTCTCTCTTGGAGAATATCATGAATATGTGTGTATTTATTTTTAAGAAAACGAATGCTAGCCGACATAGCTTGCAGGAACAGCAGGTTGAAGTGGCATTGGGATCGGCGGCCGGTGGAGCAGACGAGTTTTGAAGTGGAGACTACGTCTTGGCATGTACAGCACAGCTCTACGGCCCGATGGATTTATAAATTGCGGAAGGTTGCTAAGTGTAGGCTGGAAAGAAAGAGAAGAACCAGGACATCTGGCGCTTAATAGGGGAGGCCAGCAGTAGGCGTTTGTCAACAATTTTACCATCATAATTATTGTGACAGCAGGAATCATCAAAAGTGACCCATAATGAAAATTACCGTTGAATTCAAATTTTTTTTAACTCGTGTCTTGACACTCTATACATACATTCTGAACTAATTTAATGCCTTTATTATGCTCTTAAGGGACGATCAATCGATACCATGTCACAGTTCACTCCTCATGCTCCTTTAAAATATAATTTGAACCATAACAGCGATATCATTAAGTACATATTCCTATACTCATACTTATGTATTAAAATTAACCTCCAAAAGTGCTATCCAGGCCAAGTGTGATGAGCATGAGGAAGAATATGATGGCCCAGAAGACGGAGCCGGTCATGTGGCGATGCCTCTGGGTACACGAAACACCAGGCCAGCCCTTCCAGGCCTACCTCTTCTAGCTCTTGTTCTGAATGCGCCATGTACCTAAGGAAGATGGAATGTTGTTTATTGTCTTTTTGTATGCAGATGTATACGTAGGCAGTGGCGTGCACTCCATATGCTGTTATATGCAAATAGCAGTGTATGCACGTGTGTTCACACAACGCGGAAAATTGCCAACATATGAAATGATACCACTTATTCGCCCATTTCCCTCTACAGATTTGAAACCATAGGGCGATCTGCTGTCATCAACAGCACTCATTGGACAAAAATGAAAATTATTGTTTGCGATTAGTGGTCTCCACAGTTGCATACTACTATGATCTCTGTGCACGCACTGTAAATTGGTACACTTACAACGTACACTTGATTTAAAAAATAAATTAAGATTTATCTCCAGTGTACGACTAACATTATTAATGTCTTAGTAAATGCACTCGTCCACGGCATGACCTCGATTTCTTTTTATTTATATGATTGAATTCTAATTGATCTATAGAACACAAAATATTAACTAAGTTTTAAATTATATATAAACTTATAAAAGTTACTCTACTGCCTACAAATGACAGTACTATACCCTAACACGAGAAAGACAAACCCGCGAGAACTCGTGAGGCAGTTGATGGAGGAAGTGATGAGGGCGTCCCGGTAGCAGTTGTTGTTGAACTTGTGTAGCTGGACAGTGCCAGCATGCCGAACCCTGGGCCCAGAGAAGAGATCTGGATGCTGCGTCTATGCCACACCTATGGAAGTTAGTGTCATGTGAGTTAAGTAGGCAAAATGTTTGTAATTTTGCTGGGATATAGTTTAAGGTTGTAGTTAGTTTTTTGTGTGTTATGCATTCTTTGTTTCGGGATGAGGGCACTGTTAACCATTAACTTATGAACGAAGGTATCCAAACACAAAAGAAAATCTCTTGTTGTCGGCGCCATGGCGGTCAAGAAGAAAAAAACTTTCTTGCCTCTGCGGCTGACAATCGATATGGTGTTATGGTGAAACTGCATAAAATCTGTTACTCACTACACTTCACTCGATGCATATACTAATGGAACTACACCTTAAAACGTGTCTACTACACTTCAACGGCTGCTTGGCCTTTCCCAAAGTAAATCATCTTTGAGTAATATATGACTAAAACCCGCTGGATGAGTCAGGGCGTGGTGGGTAACCGACTTTAGAGAGCAGGATCTACACAATGCAGGTGAGCTTGGTGGAGGTCCCAGAGTTAAAGGCTCTATGGTGTATCCACTTCCATAACATACAAACTTAAAAAAAAACACTATAATATGATACCGTTGGGTTCAGGAGTTTGTGCCATTCTGGTGAGGTAGTATCGGTGCCTTCGTGGCGCCTGGCAGAGTCACTCCTCTTGCAAGAAGGATAATGAACGGCATACGGAGCTAAAGCGTCACCCACACCACCTGTGAGAAGTGAGTTCTACTGAACACTGACTTGCAGTCCATGCTTAATTAAAACAAAACTAATTCCAGGAACATGAGTGAAACTCATGTGATCAAAGCCAGGCGTTAAGTATTAATCAGACCAAGGCAGCTGGTAAAGCACCCCTTAATGATTTAGCTCGTTCAAATTTCAGGAGCTAGTTAAAGTACCTGCTGCACTGATCCAGTGCAGATTGGCCGGTTCCTTAAGGACGTTTGCATGGCAACAGGCTAGGACCAATTATTCTTTGTTGGGAATATATTACAATCTGGAATTTTGCATAATCATCAATTTATAGTAAGACCACAATTGAACAGAGGTCTACATGCGTAGCCACACTGCACAGCGCCCAGCTGCCCCACGCTGGCACCAACATATTTATAAAAAAATACCGGAGGAGGGGGATAGGTTTCACTGTTGCCGCAGCCGGAGCCCAAGACTGGCTACGCTCAGGAGGTCTACCATAGAATTTCACGCGATTTATTAATTGGATACTTGTCATCTTAAGCGAGTTACAGAGTATCTCCAAGTGGGCTCCCATGCACGTTACCATCCGTACGTGGTCCCTCTCAAAGAACCTTTGTCAGTGCCGAAAACTTACCTTCCCTGTGCTCCGACTCCCTTCCACAGCGAGATAGGACTAGCACGAAGATACTCCACTACGCAACGAGGGCCAGAGACGGTTGATGGGACCCATGTTGTCAGACCGTTGGATCGGTGCGTTCAGGACGTTGCGTCGTAGGCAAAAGCTTGTATTTTGTGGAATTTAGGTTATTATTGTCTGTTAGACATTTAAGAAACTATGTATGTGTTTGATGTTAAATATAAAAAACTTATAATAATTATAATTCGTTAAAAGCCAATCTAGTGAAAAAGACAAACTAAATTTGAATATGCTCTGATCTTGTATAATAATATTTTTTTGATAAAGTTTCCTATTATTATGCTGATATAATTAATGTATTGTTTATCAGGTGTGAGGACTAAAGGATAGCATACAGTGAAAAATATAATGGAATTTGAAGAGTTGCTAATGTTGAATAAAGCATATGTTGGCGAACATTTCGAAAAATAGTAAGCACCCATTCCAATTAAACCAACTTCACAAATTATAATCAAAATACAGAGCAACTGCTGGTAATATTTCGCACTTATTTGCGACGAAAGATCCAAAAATCATTTTTCTTGTAAAGGTGGCGTTGGCGTTATGCTTAACTCACATCCTCGTACCTAAACTATGATTTACAAATGCTACAGAAACTTCCAAAGCATATTCCATTGCTGACTCACTCAAAAAACTCCTTGGCTGGCGTGGAAGCATTCGCGTGTATTTGCGGTGCAGTGACCGGGGTGCAGAGCGGCGTGTTCCATTCGTTGTCGCAGCTCGTCACGGCAGCACCGAGTTGATGGCGCTAGCGACGCTATGAGGTAGTACACCGCCCAGCCGATGATCGTGTTGTAGTACATGCCCATGTAGATGTCTATCATGCAGATGGCATAGCCCACACCTAGGAAAATTCTTGTTATTTGAATGGATAGAATTTGACATCACTTTGCCTGGTGTTAAACGTCGTGGTGCCTACTTAACTAAAGTGACACGAGACAAATGTGAGTCACAAATCCCTTAACAGCAAATTAAATAAGAGGAAGCTGAGTCCAAAAGAGGAGCGCGGTTGCAATGATTCGTTATAAGTATTGCTAACTCTATCAAAATAGTGCCTGCGTAGTTATTGAAATCGTCCTATTAATTTTATTTTGGTAGTTTTCTGTTGCTTCTTTATGTAATTTAACAGTTAAGTATACGAGTATACCTAAATTTCTGATCTATCACAAAACATTGTAACTGTATTATTTTCCACTAACAGAGTGTCTTAACTTCATTTGCCACACCACCGCTCCAAATAAGTACGAAATGCATTCAAACATCTCTCATAATAAATCTCTGAACGTTCAAATTAATCAGACCGAGAGGCGCGAACAAACTTGCCGCCAACTTTTGACGTTTACCCGACGCCATTTTGAAATCGAATCAGCGACATCTGTTGGGTAATCAAATGATATCGCATCGGCGATAATTAGTTTATGCGAGGCGAGATGGCGGGATTTGTATATATTATATGGTAACAGCCTTGGATTTATGAAGATTGAATCTACTATAAGTTTAAATTCTATATAGATTTGATTTATTTGCGACGACATACGCGTACGCTGTTTTATATTACATAACAGCACAAAATACGAGGTGAAATATTGAATAGTTTTACAGAGCTCCTCCAAAATTTAACATAGGAGAAGCGTTACATATGCATTTAGTAGTAGATATCTAACTAATGATGTCTGATTAAAATAACTATCAACTATCATCCATATTTATTCATGAAAAAGATAAATTCGATGGTTTTTAAATTATAATTAAAAGATGTTTTCTAAACTTATAAGCGTGTGAGCGTAAAATTCTCAAACAAAAACAAGTTAGAAAAATAATATTGGGAGACTTCATTCCCTAATCGATCAACTTAAAGCCAATAAAAACATGCAAACGTACATAGGAAGCTGCGAGCCTACATCATGTCACATTTCGTCTCACGCACAAAAAAATAACGATCCCGTAAAAATACGCAGCTAAACAGATATTTGGAACTCAGTTTCGCGAATTATGTGTTTATACTTTGCATTGAAAATATATATTGTTTTATGTAATAATTCAAATTTCTTTATTTCAGACAACATTGGTTCGTGGGTTATTATAATAAAAACTTAAGAGTAGTGTTAGTAGTATTTAATCATATTCTTTAGGTTAGGCGCACACGGTTTGACCCGTAAGACGTGATTGTAATCACAAGTTGAGACATTGATAGTTGGGTAATTAGATACTTTCGTAAACCTTCAAACAAAAAGTCATATATACGAGTATGTATTAGATGATCATGAAATTAAAAATTAACTTTATTTGAAATTTAACAAAGGCTAGGTGGAGTATTGGCTAGTGGTTCCAATTCCCATTTAGGACACATATTTTTGTGATGAATATTAAAAATATTCATGATTTTTTTTTGTTATACGGAAAATATTACTAATATTATTATTATTGTTGGTGTAAAACAATTCTAACATTTTATTTTAGAAACATGAAGATCTACGTCAAAATAACATTTAGATTTCATGGTTTGTGCCTTATTTGTGTAGCTAAAAATCTAAAATAAATAAAATATTCGGGGGAATTTAAAATTTCGTTACGAGTAACACGTGTAGACGTGATAATTGGCTTAAACACGCCGTGGTAACCATTCGTATATATTATATACTGAGTTTGATAGCTGTTTTCGAATACTACTGGCACGTTTTAAGGACAAGCGAAAAAAAATACCGTTAGTGTCACTGAAGTTGAAAAAATCCGTGACCTATTGGCTGTATCGGATTCCCGGAGTGATTCCCAGTCACGAAGGTCCCGAACGGAGAGGTGTTATGACACGATTTGACCAATCAGCAATACGACCGTCGGCAACTTGCACTAAAGAGCAAACTTTGGCAAAAATCTTGGGAGACTTGAGTTTGTCCAACTTAGGTTCTCATATTTCTAAGCATTGGTTCTGATGAAAAATATTCTGTACTGTAGATGCTCAGGAGTTTTTTCAACCCAGTAAAGGGGATTTATTTATTAAGACAACACTATCAACAAAAGTAAAAGGTTAGGTCAACATCAAAACGTTACAGGAATCTTTTAGATCAAAACGGAACAAGAAATAGTCAGAGTACAAAAAAAACTCAGGATATAGAGACTTGAAATATGAAAGTTATGCTATTGAAGTAAGAGACTTGAATTATAAAATTTATAAATCATATTATGCTCTTTGTGATGATATAATGGTGCCGCGGTGAACTAAATATTGATTGTTAATAATTATATCCAAATAATGCGCGCGTGCGATGTTGCCGGCGACCGCTTGTATTATTTACGGGAAATAGAACAATTTAACCTACAATATTGGAATAAATCTATTTTCTCGCCCCGACATTCAATCATTCGCAGAAATATTCGTCGCTATCGAGACTCTAAGCCGCGTAGATCTCAAATGCAAATATTAGCATCGATCTTCATTCGCCGGTCTATTATCAGGCATAGACCACAACATAGCCTACTTAGGTGTACTTGGGGCTTATAAGGCACTGATTAAAATGGCCTGAAAATGCTTTTGGAATTTTTAAAATACTTACTTGCATGTTTTTAAATAGCTATAGTACGATTCACGAAAGATGACAACAAATGGCGGCGTTCTGTGCAAGGTGAAGAATATGTTCATGATAGTCAAACATTATAACAATATAAGTGTAAATTCGAAAATTTTCACATCGTAAAAAAAAATGCAAGTTGTGTCTGTGTCACCGCCACCGCTCTTTTAAAGGTACCTAAGAATGACTGGGTTAAATGTTTATCGAAATATTGCAATTCTCTAAAAGCGCAACAAAGCTTTTTCTGAGTAGTTATCAATTGTTTCAGGCTGCGGTATAAATTAACACTAGGTAAAACGTCTGCTGCTGCTGCTGCTGTTTGTCTATGAAATATATAACACATATATGATAGCAATAATCCATAACCATTAAAGTAAAAAGGAGAACACATGAAAGGACATTTGAGAATCGCCATGAGTGTCTATTTCTTAGATCTTTTTCTAACACCGATGTTAGTTGAACCCATCGGCCCACAAACTGCTCACCATAATAGCTTGACACTAGAGAGCAATCGAATTTCATACATTTTAACAAGCCAGCATTTGTCTTCGGCTAAAAGCATTGCCTCCTGTATATTTATAAAGGTCCATTTGCGATGTCCCTCCTACGAAAAAGGTGTTTTGTTTGCACGAATACTCGACTGTGGTTTTAAATCACAAGAGTATACTGGACATTATTAGGAGCGAGATTTGTATTAGGTAAATGCTTAAGTTAGAAATTCAATTCGATTGATTAAATTCGTAATGAAATAATGTAACTTTTAGCAGAGGTTTTACAAATACGAAAATGTTCATAAATCGGTTTGCAGGTAATACTTTATTTTAATTGGAGGTTTTTCTGGTATATTATTTCATCTTGTTACAGTGTACCCATTCGATGAAGCCTAAACCGTGACATCGAGCTCTTGATGGACCCCTGGAGATCAACTAGTACCACTTTGGTAACAAAGAGGTTATCATGAAACATAAAGTTTTCAGCAATTCATTAACCGCTGTTATTTCATTTCCACATTTTTTGTGATATCAGATTTTGTATTTAAAAAGAACAGGTCACTCGATGTTTGAGAAATTAAAATTTTTGCCAATGTTTATAAAAAACGTTAAAAAGTAATAAGGTAAAAAAATAGTAACAGGGCGTAAGTAAAGGCTAATAATACGAAGAATACCATCCTGCTCATTTTTCAGGACTCTACCAAGAATGCGTATCGCAATTTTCACACTTTCTTTTTCTTATAAATAATTCTCCACAACAACTCGACTAGATCACCATTCATCTATACTAGTATGAATCGGAATGATTTCCCCCACGGATAGCCGCGAAGGAGAGATTTTTAATGGTTCCCCGATACCTGTCCCCCAGGGATACGCGACAATCACTTAAAGCTGTCTAATAGGGCTAAGTATCTATGAAACACTTTGCGATTTATTGAAAAAACTTGCTTGAATTTGCGATGGTGTCTCGTGAGAATTATAGATTTAAGTTTTCTTTCGGATTGTATATGACAACGCGAGGATTATTATCATTAGATAAACATAAAAACATACTGTTCGAACTCGTGATAATCCATCAAGTCTTAGACTGAATGCGCTAAAGTTTGAGAATCGCCTTCTTAAATTAAAACATCCGTAAACTTGCTAATATGTTTCTTATTGTCTGTCTGCAATAGTATTTGAGCAAAAAGTCCCGAAACATCACCTATAGGTAAATCTTTGAAAACGTATCTATCTATATAACGTATATGGTAGATGATTGTCTTAATTTTACTTACGTTTATTGTTTTAAGACAACAAGAATTTATCTTGAGTTGGTATAACCATGTATAACAAGTCAACTTACCTTTTAAGGCCGGACATATCCTCTTCCAAAGAGTGAGGCAACCACAGCGATGGTACTGCCCCAGCGCCAGTTCCATGAAGAAAAGCGGTAGACCACCAAACAATAACATCACGCAGTACGGAATCAGGAATGCTCCTACACGAATAATACATCGTTGAGATTTAACATTGTCGTATAATAGCAATCACAAGTGTTACACTTAAAAGGAGTCTCCAGCCATTGTAATGTAATTCTGTATAAGATACTCATAAAAGATTTTTCATTTTCAAAGATTTTTCTTCTTCATTTCTTCATTTTCAATCATCATTATTATCAGCCTATAATTTCCCACTGCAGGACACAGGCCTTCCCACATAGTGTCGGACGGTCGCAAACGATTCTTTTCTTTTTAGAGTTCCGTAGTCTAATGGCAAAAAACGGAATCCTCAAAGATTCGTCATGTCTGTCTGTCCGTCTGTCTGACTGTCCATCCGTATGTCACACCCTTTTTTCTCCGAAACTATTAGCAGTACACTGTTCAAACTTTGTTATAAGTGTATTCTGTGCACCCCTATTTAAATTTTTGATAGATAACTTCAAAACGAATGTTTGGAGGTTCCCATATATTGAATTAATCTCAACCATTTTTTTTCGTCTAACCTACACGTGTGGGGTATCAATACGCTTGCTTAAAGTTCAGAACTCGTCGTCTCTGACTGCTATCGGCTCTGCAACATACGTGGCCAGCCACTTCAACTTGCTGATCCGACAGACATGCCAATAAGACATAGCTCGCCATAGTATAACATTTAAAATAAATAAAAAATAATGTTCAATGATCATGTCATGCCACAACCGATATGCGTCGATGGCATCCTTCTCGAAGTTGTGCAAACTTGGGCCAACCGATCCAACTTGGCCGGCACAATTTCGAGAGGGAAGCTAGTAGGAGGATTCAGTTGGGCTGGGCGGCATTCGGCAAGTTACGTCGGGTCTTCACGTCGACGATTCCGCAATGCTTGAAGACAAAAGTCTGAGCAATGCGTCCTACTCGTACTAACATACGCAGCTGAGACATGGACACTGACTGCGGGATTGGTTCACAAGTTCAAAGTCACTCAATGCGCAATTTAGCGAGTTATGCTCGGGGTCTCTCTTAGGGATAAGATCAGAAATGATTTAATCCGTAAGAGAACTTAAGTTACCGACATAGCCCGCCGGATCAGCAAGTTGAAGTGGCAGTGGGCTAGTCACGTATGTCGCAGAACCGATGGCCGTTGGAGCAGACGAGTTCTGGAGTGAGACCGCGTCTCGGCAAGCGTAGCGTAGAACGCCCTCCGGCCCATGGACCGACGACTTGCGAATGGTCACTGGTGGAGGCTGGATGAGAAAAGCGGAGGACCGGGATATCTGGCGCAAAATGGGGGAGATCCACTGCTGGACATACCAGCAATGGACTAAGATAGGCTGAATAGGAATAGTATATATTACAAAGTGTACAAGATGGTCAGGACGCTCACTGGATGGTAAGTAATATCTGATTGAATTCAACAACTCACCGCCGCCATTTTGATAGCAGATGTATGGAAAACGCCAGACGTTGCCCAGGTCGACTGCAAACCCCACCACGGCCAGCAGGAACTCGGCCTTCTTGGCCCAGGTCTCCCGCTGGCGCGCCGGCGTCAGCGACACCACCACCGAGCGGGTCTTCTGCGGTGGCTAATGTAATACCAATATTATTCTGTACACCGTGAAATGAGCATCGGTGGCTTAATGGTGTGGACCACAGACATCCGAATATACAATTAGACTGGACAAGCCGCCAAGTTTATAGACAGTCCCAGTGTCGCAATTTCTTTTCGGTTCTTACCTGTGAAAAGTTATTATATTTCTTGGTAAATTTACTGATTCATTGCGATGATGGCATGTTACAATTGCACAGGATGGCATTTTGAAAAAAAAAAAAGTTATTTCTTCTAATATTCGTGCGTCTTGACTCGTCTCACAGAGCGTAAACTGGCAGCCAGTGTATGCTCGTTGAGCTTACATTTGTCGCACTTAAAAACGCGGCTTGCCCCATCTCCTGTATTGGGAAATCTGTGGTGTGGACTGTTGCCTTCCACCCGGTGGATGCAGGTTTAAATCCCGACACCTACCAATTGCTTTTCAAATTTTCGAATCCTATATCCGACGCTCTTACAGTAAAGGAAAACATCGTGCGGAAACCTACGCACGCCTCCAGAGAAATTCAAAGGTTGTGCGTGAAGTTGGCCAATAGACGTATACAGGTTGGCTAGTGTCCCTCGGTGGGGACATAAAATGAGCTGATGATGAAAAGAGACGTGGTGTGGGTAATCGTAGCCATGTTGTATAAGGACTCTTCTCTGTAGACTCAGCTCAGTAGTGGTTTTCGTTATAATTACAAATGTTATCATTTAATTTACTAAATTGTTGATGTTATATTTTAAGTTCACTAAATTGTTATTTTTCAAAGCTGTTCCACTATTATTTCTATCAATACCATTACTAGCTGAGACGACCTTTGAACTTCTTTTGAACTATTGTCAAATTCCATCTCCGGGCAGTAGAAACATTAGTAATAATAAATAAATACCTACTGACATACACCCAGCGCCATCTACTCGTAGTCCAAACTAAGCATTTAGCCTGCCCAAGGGCCGGGTCGACGTCCACAACCATTATACCAAATGGGTCGTCAAATAAGTGTAGAGATTTTAAGTACCAAGGGTTCCAGGTTTGATTCCCGGTACAAACATGAAGTAGAGCGTCGGTGGCTCAGTGGTGTGGACTGTCGCCTTCCTATCGGGGGGGTTGAGGTTCAAATCCCGACATGTACCAATGTATTTTCGAATTTTCGAAAATATATGTACGTTATCCGACGCTCTTACGGTGAAGGAAAACATCGTGATGAAACCTTCATGCACGCCTGCGAAGAGATTCGAAGGTTGTGTGTGAAGTCGTCCAATCCGCACTGGGCCCGCGTGGACGACTAAGGCCTAATCACCCTATACGGGTAGACTCGTGCCCCTCGGTGGGGACGTTTAATGAGCTGATGATGATGATGACAAACATGAAGTGTAACTCACGGGTGCTGCGGGCGCGGGCGGCGGCTGGGCTGGCGCGGGCGGCGCGGGAGCGTCCGGCATCTCGGCCGGCTCGCACTCACTGCGCCGCTCCGACACAGGACTCTCGCCCTATACAACAAACGTTATACAGGGTGAAATCAAGAATACTGGCAATTTAAAATAAAGTACCTACTCGTGAAAATCTATTGTGTCTGGCGTCATTGGCGGTCAAAGGGTTAAAGTACATCCACCAAATATGAGGCAAATCTTTTGATGCCAAAATCAAATATTTTTATATACTTTACAATTGATCAATTATATATAACATTAACAAAAAATGGTTGACGTAAAAAATGATAATTTTCAAATAAATATGGGGTCAGCCGGGCTCACGCCGTGCGGTACGGCAAAGGGCGGCGCAGGCGTGGTGGGCCGGGCAGCGTGGTAAATAAAGTAGTATAAGATAAGATAAAAATTCTTTATTTCACATAAGATAAAAAACAAACAGCACAACAAGTAACAACAAAAGACAAGTACAAAGTAGGCGGCCTTATTGCTTAGGTAGCAATTTCTGCCAGGCAACCTTTGGGTGGAAGAAAATTTTTTATATGTAAGCGGGCTAGTGCAAAACGAACCAAAACTTAATCTAAATGCATAGTTATAAAACAATATTACATAAACTAAGTACATATTAGCTATAATAAATTATCGAATTGCTTAATGCAGTGCGATAATTCATTAATCATTTATTTTGTAAAACTTTAATGACAAATCTATATATTAGTTCCATCCTTCCATCATATGAGTACAATAATAGGTCCAATGGATGCCAATGATTCAAGTTCACCCTGTATATTATAGCCATATTACCTAGAGGATTTCCTAACACATATCTCTCTCTTCAACATGTCCACTGGTGGATATAGGTCTCCCCCATTTTGCGTCCGATATCTCGGCCCTCCACTTTTCTTATCCAGCTCCATCAGAGACTTCTTTCGCAAGTCGTCGGTCCATCGGGCCGGAGGCGTGTAGGTACTGATGAGATTCTTAATTAATATATTTTCTTTTATCCATAAGTTATTCTTGTAAACTGTCACACCTAAAGTCACATTTAAAAATTGGTCTTAAATCTATTTTGACCTTGGATAAACAAACAGCTTTTGTGGAAAACGGACGAAGTGCCTGCAAGTTGTTATCCAGAAAAACGATACAATTTGCCGTGTTTGCGAAGAGTAAACCGTTGCCGGCAAGTGATTGCTTAGCAAATAAAAATAATGAAAAACGACTCTTCACAGATTTCGTGGTCAGACTTTTTCGGTAATCGCTTAAGTTACATCTTTAGATCACAAGTTAACAACTTAACTGTGGTCTATAGGTGACTGTACTTATCACCAGGTAGGCCAATGATTTGTATAATCGTGGTTAAACATTTAACAACTTCACTATAGGTGGCATTTATAAAATATATAAAAGTATTCAAACATGACAGAATTTATATGACTAAGCATGCGGAGTTTTACGTCCTAGACAGGGACTTTTCATTCTATTTAATAACTCCTACTTCCTAAAATGTATCTATTACATATAAATCAGTCTGTCTGTTTGTTCCGGGTAATCTATGAAACGGCTGAATGGATTTAGACGGGACTTTTTCAGCAAGAAGCTGATTAATAAGGAAAAACATAGACTATTTTTATTTCAGACAATACTTTTGTTTTGGAAAAATAAATAATGTTTTAACGCGCGGCGGCTATGCTCGCGTGATTTAACGAAGTGATTTTATGTTATGTTTTACTGCGGAAGAAAATCTTATATCGCCGGTAACACCGCGGAGCCGGCTAGTCCTTAATAAATTTAGCTTTAAATCTGTAGGTATTTTTATACTACTAACGTAAAAGGTCTGAAAACCAAACCATCGCATCCGTTACTTTTATCCCGTACATGAACACTGCCTCTAGAAAGGGATCTAACAATTAATTTGGTGTGTCAATTAAAACTGTAAGAGCGGGGTGGATCTGTTTAGTGCTGATGCGCGTAATTGAAACTGGCGTTATTGGAGTGATTTGGTTTATGGGCTACGTACGTAGGTGAGCTTAGGTGGAGATACATTTATTATGGCTCGAATGCCTTGCGAAAAATTTTTTTGACAACCCTATTGGTCGATATCATATTTCTGTTATATCCTTCTTTATGTCAATAAATGGACGGGACAATCAGTATGCTCACCTGGTGGTAAGTGATACGCCTGACCATGACAGAAGAAGTGTGGAAGGAAGATAATAACAGTAGGTAAGTAGGTAGGTAGGCCTTGCACCCGTCACCCGAGACGAGAAATGTTAAGGTTTCTCATACCGGGTAATTTTTCTAGAGTGCCTTCATCCCGAAACACAGAAGTACAAAGTACTATTTAACGGGACCGTATCTCTTTGAGCAGTTATCCTGAAGACAGTTCTTTTTAATTTTAATAAGTACAAATGTACATATATTTATATATTTTTCTGTTAATACAATAATTGAAACACTCAGCAGACCAAACGGGCTCGTATGAAGCGATGGGAAGCGACCCGACGGGATGACACTCGTGCCTTGGAAGATGGGACGGCCTTTGGTTTGGGATGCTACTTGTGTAGACACCCTAGCGCCTTCCCATCTTCATCTAAGCTCCGTGGAAGCGGGTTCTGCTGCTGCTTCGGCAGAGGTCCTTAAGCGGCGCAAATATGAAAGTATTGGAGATACTTACATATTTGAACCGTTTGGGGTCGAAACATTAGGCTCATGGGGACCAAGTGCCCATAAACTTCATCGTGATTTGGCTAAGCGTTTGCCAGAGTCATCTCACGATACGAAGGCTGGTCTTTATCTCGGACAGAGAATTAGCCTCGCAATGCAGTGTGGCAACGTGACCAGCCTCTTGGGCACCTTTCCACATGATGGCGACCTCAATCAGATATTTTATTTATAGGGAGTATTCCCCATGAATAAAATATCTTTTTGTATTTATTTATGTTTCTAGGCTTTTTGTAAATATGTATATATTTGAATTATTTTTGTTTATCTTGTAAGTTATTTTTACAATATTGTATATTTAAATACATTGAAACCAATAAATATGAGGTCAATTGAAGATAGTGAGCAATGACGTCACATATCACTAATCTCAGCAGACTAATTCAAATACATATTCTTAAGCGCGAAAGTTTTGTACGATTCGGGATCGAATTCTGAACTTATGGTGTATTAACCAATTTCTCAACCATTACACCACATAGGCCGTTAAATATATTCACCAAGTGTAATTTGTACACAAGCTGGCATTAAATGGATGCTAAAGAGCAACCAGTTTTATTGGCAATAACAGTTTTAATGCCTCGTAAAAGAGGTACAAAGTTCTTAACAAAATATCCCTTGCGTGGACGTTTCGCTATTTGTCGACCGAAAACCTAACATCCCTGAATAATATATTAAGCATTATTTATATTATCAGCCTTACAGAGTAACTATTACCGATACAGATAGAGTACCGATGGCCGTTGGAGCAGACGAGTTCTGGAGTGGAGACCGCGTCTTGGCAAGCGTAGCGTAGGACGCCCTCCGGCCCGATGGACCGACGACTTGCGAAAGGTCACTGGTGGAAGCTGGATGAGAAAGGCGGAGGACCGGGATGTCTGGCGCAAAATGGGGGAGACCTATGTCCAGCCGTGGACTGCAATAGGTTGAAGAGAGAGTAACTATTGCGTTTCTTGCCGGAGTCTGCTCAGTAGATTTAACTTTCCGAATTGGTCGTAGACTTGAGTTGGTGGTAGACTCGATACTGAGTCGTCTAGGTAGGTACCACCGCAGTGCCAGATATCATTCCGTGAAACATGGACGATATCTGGCACACCAGTGGTTCCTTTCTAGACGACTCAGTACCGAGTCTACCACCTAGACAGAGAGAGCTAGAGAAAGAGAGAGAGATCACATATTTCAATTCCTTGAACAAATTTAGCATTTCTTGTAGTTTCAGCTGTACAGTCGTTAAAGAATCTGCATTTGCGGTAAGTTTGTGATTCCGACAAAAATGACCAATTTTGTAGAGACTCCCCACGACCGAGTCTGATTATTCACCACTCACCACTCTTTATCCGTTTTTTTATTTATGTAGAATGAATTTGGATTTGGAACGAATTTGGGTGTTCTAAGTACCTTTAGATCGATGTGCCAATTGATGTAATAAGACTTTCATAAATATATGTTTATAATTTAAATATAGCTTAATCTGTTCTTTCGAAAAAACACCCCCAAGGTACTTACTATATACTTGAGACGACGCTAGTGCTTAAAAGAATACTATAATTCACTTACTGAATACATGTTCATGTTATTCTGTGTAAGTTATAAGGGATACTCGTACAATATTTATTAATATATAAAAAAAATTAGGTAGTTTTGCGGGAGTAATCTGCGACATTCCGACTGGGTCACGGGAGGCATGCTCGGGACGCGCGGAATCGTGTTGTTTGAACATAGCCTAATGTTTTGAAGGATTGTGAAATCTTAAACATACATAAATAAATATCCATTCACACAGTGCCATCTAGTCCCAAACTAAGCATTTAGCCTATAACATAGGTACTAAACAACGGATAACATACTTATAAATAAATAAATAAATAAATAAATAAATATATATATATATATATATATATATATATAAATGTGTATATCTTATATCTATACTAATATATAAAGCTGAAGAGTTTGTTTGTTTGAACGCGCTAATCTCAGGAACTACCTGTTCGATTTGAAAAATTCTTTCAGTGTTAGATAGCTTATTTATCGAGGAAGGCTATAGGCTATATATCACCACGCTACGAGTAATAGAAGCGGAGCAGCAATGAAGAATGTTTCAAAATCAGGGGTATTTTTCATACTTTACGGTTAAAGTTACACAAAAGTCATGTATGAGAGTATTGTTCTCCTTTTAAAGGTCTACAAAAAAGTCCGCGACAGCATATGTCTATCTTTTAAGGTTAGCTCACAATAACATATTTTTTGCTAAAAAAAATCTGTTATTGACCCCGAAACCTTTAAAGGGAGGGGAAATCCTATGTATAGTGATAAATGAAAGTACCGTGTTAAACCGAATTTAATGCGAGCGAAGCCGCGGGCAAAAGCTAGTTTATAATATGTATGCATATTTGTAAATACATATTTAAAATTTCATATTTTCGTCATGAAGTCTATGTCAAGCAATCCATGCATCCTCCGGAAGTCCTTTTGTATCCGCGTACTAAGCATCTTTGTTGTAATTCGGCTGTTTGACCTTGAACGCATGAATTTATCTCAGAATTCATTGAAGAAAATTGCTATACAATTTGTGAGCTTTTATTGCATACACGTGGATGGAAATCGTCTAGTCACAAAAATTTAACGGCTATTTTAAAGGAGACATAAAAGTTTCTAGGAGGTTTCGTTTGATTTCTCGTTCGTATGTTTAAAGGACGCAATTCATGATTTTGGTTAGATCCTAGTAAACTTTTGAAATACTTAAATATACGGATAAATTAACAAAAAACTTATAAAGAACAAAGTATTCTCATGCCCGAATTGACCGACCATGCAGATAATCTGCCACTGTAGTGTTTAATTTCAATATTACACGTTAAACAAGCAAACAGTAGTACTGAGAAAATCGTGGCACGTGACTCTCAGTTAGCGGACCTTCCGCAAAAACCGCCCCAAATACCAACATTTGACGACCGAGCGGTTGAGACATCGGCTATTACACCAAGGGTTCCGGGTTCGATCCCCGTACAGTAAAACATTTGTGTGCATGAACATGTCTGTTTGTAGTGGTCTGGGTGTTTTCTATGTATAATATGTATGTATTTACAAAAAAGTATATAAGTATGTTTATCCGTTGTTTAGTTTCCATATTACAGGCTCATGCTTAGTTTGGGGCTAGATGTCGCTGTGTGAATGTCAGTGGATAACTATTTATTATTTTCCATTATTGTTTTAAATATTTTACGTGTAAACTGGTTAGACATATTCAAAAATTAAAATACCCAAGCTTCTATAAGCACGCCTGCGAAGAGTTTCGAAGGTTGTGTGTGAAGTCGTCCAACCCGCACTGGGCCGCGTGGACGACTAAGGCTATACACCCTATACGGGTAGGCTCGTGCCCTCTGTCCCGGGGTGGACGTTTAATGAGCTGATGATGATGATGAAGCTTCTATAAGACTGAATGAACTATCTCCGGAGTCGTGAGTTCGAATTACACAGGGAATCGCATGATGAAAGTAAGTTTATGCCATATCTCCCATTCCGATAAGACATTGCAGGCTCAAACACCTGAGTGTGTGAAAATAAGATGATTTTACCGTCGGTCCCGGTTATTACTTTAATATAGTTTATTATTTTAACAAGTGATAGGCTCGGTACTGCGTCGTAGGTAGGTACCACAGACATCCGAATATACAATTAGACTGGACAAGCCGCCAAGTTTATAGACAGTCCCAGTGTCGCAATTTCTTTTCGGTTCTTACCTGTGAAAAGTTATTATATTTCTTGGTAAATTTACTGATTCATTGCGATGATGGCATGTTACAATTGCACAGGATGGCATTTTGAAAAAAAAAACGGTAATTTCTTCTAATATTCGTGCGTCTTGACTCGTCTCACAGAGCGTAAACTGGCAGCCAGTGTATGCTCGTTGAGCTTACATTTGTCGCACTTTAAACGCGGCTTGCCCCTGGCTTGCCCCGGCTTGCCCCGGCTTGCTTGTATTGGGAAATCTGTGGTAGGTACCAATGCAGTGCCAGATATCGTCCCGTCAGAGTGCTATGCACTTTTGTGTTTCGGGATGAGGACACTGTCTGATCATTGGTATCAATCTCCATCAAGTGAGCGTCCTGATCGGCTTGTACACTTTTTAACATGAAAAAAAAACAGAAATCAGCATTATTTTATTATTAAGCCCGCGTGTTGGGTTGCGGCCCAAATCTGCGAATAGATATGCAGACCTGTTTTCTACACCGGCACGTTCATCATCATCATCATCAGCTCATTAATCATCCCCCCGAGGGGCGCGAGTCTACCCGTATAGGGTGATTAGGCCTTAGTCGTGCGACGGACTTCACACACAACCTTCGAATCTTCGCAGGTGTGCATGAAGGTTTCCTCACGATGTTTTCCTTCACCGTAAGAGCGTCGGATAACGTACATATATTTTCGAAAATTCGAAAACACATTGGTACGTGTCGGGATTTGAACCTCAGCCCTACCGGTAGGAAGGCGACAGTTCACACCATTGAGCCACCGCGGCTCTCACATTACAAGCAGCGGCACATTACAAGCTGATTATGACGTTTAGGAAACTAATCCAATTAAAACAATAAACGCTTTATAATTTTCTACATTGGCAATACAAACTAACTGACCGACCGACAATCCTGTTAGAAGTACAAACAAGCAAACAGTAGTACTGAGTAAATCGTGGCACGTGACTCTCAGTTAGCGGACCTTTCGCAAAATACCGACAGAAAAAGTAATTACCAACAAATTCCAGTAGTAGCGGCGATTAGTGAAGTGACACGTAACACTAGAAATTATATCGATGCTTTGAGAAACTTAAATGCATTTCTTAAAGAGGAACTTAGGTAAAAATTAACGACTTCCACTTTTGTTGAAGTTAGAATAATTACTCTTGTATGTCATCATCGATAGCCTAAAACGTCACACTGCAGGACATAGGCTTTCCTCCACACCATAGCTATGGGGAGTATGTGTGGCAGTCTAAACATAAGCCCAAGTGAACTAATAGTAAACATATTTTTTAATAAAGATGTTTCACCCTTTGACGTTCAAGTGAATTTTTGAACTTCCCATATGTAGGTACTGTTTGGTTCCGTGTTTCCTAAAAAACTTAGCAATATATTTTATTTGGATGAATAAGCAATTCAAAAGATTGAAGTGAGAAAAATTTATGTTTTCCGTTTATAATGCGCTTGAAATTAATCAACAATATAATATCGATATTTTGAATAAATACTGTTTAAAATTTGAAATCCCTAGACATCACTATTTGCAACAAGTCGCCTTCGAATGGGCCGAGTCAACAAAGTTTTTGTTTTTGTCACGCTAGGGGGCTTCCGCGCGCATCTCTAATTCCCCGTGGAACCATTCCCAAATCAACCCCTACTAATCTCAACTACCAGATCATTGACTATTTCTACGATCTGTTTTTATAAAAACTTGCTTCTTAACAATGTACCTATAACATACGCATTTATTATACATTTTTCTAATTTTTCCTACGTAATATCAATTACTGTATAAAATTATAAAAGCCATCCTCAGTGATTCAATTGACGAGTTTATATATTTAAATAATAATTTTTATACGAAAAAAAGTGAATTGAAATATTTCTTCAACGCCTACTTAGTCTAGAAGAACTTTATACGCAGTGGTACAAAACATAGTTAGGGATATGTCATAGAGTGAATATTACCAATTCCTGCGACCACATAACCTAAGTGAAGTCACTGCCGGATTCACCATACTTATTGTAGGTACTTATAATTTGCAAATCATTGAAACTGGAGAGAAGGCACGAATTACGATTTTTGAAAATGCATTTTTACGTCATGAGTTGCTTAATTTCAAAACTGTAAAAAGTAAAACTTCTTCAAATAAGTGTGTTATTTTAATGTTATTCAGTTTTTAATATAAAATACCTTTGTTAACGATCGCTTTGTAAGTTTTTGTCTTTTTTCCATTAAATCTATCTGTAAAGGGTTTCTTCGTAATAAGTAAGATAAGTAAAAAGAATCAAAGTCAATTCAGAACTCAAATACAAGTTATCAAACACGATCAAATGTCTTTGGCATTAAAATTTTAATTGAATAATTCAACGCCATTTGNCGGCGAGATCACATTGGAATGTAAATTTTTATTTCCTTCAATTATAATTCGGGTCAACAGGGCGCTCCGGGAAAACCTGTCCCAAAAGAACGAATTATACAGAGCTGTGAGTTTTCTAACGGACTGCCAGCTTGTTTATATTTACGAAAAAAGCAGCTTACATTTTTTTAATGCGCTATTATAAATCACCGAGCGCATTATTTGTCCTTTTATACAAACCATTTGAAGGCGGATAAAGCAAGGGTCCTTTTTAAGACGTTTGCACTAAGATATAAGGTTGCATATCCTATTTATATACATTTGATAGATTTATGGAGTGATGGTTCTTACGAGAATATTTCTGCGCCATTCAATGTTAGTTTGACTCCATTATCGGATAGGTAACTATCTCTATATCTTCTTCAATCTGTACATTGAAGACTCTCTAAGCCGTTGGTCGTGACTACTATCTAGGTATAGTACCTAGTCGTAAATGTCTACACACAGTCATGCTGAGTGGGAAGTCTTGTGCCTGGCAGTAGAACATTATAGGCTGGGCATGGTTAGTTTTTAATAATTGATAAGGTTCTGTAAGTCAGCAAAATAATTTATTTACGATATTAATATTTAACGTCGTTGGCTAGCCCTTATTCTGGTGCCAGACTAATGCCTAACTTCTAATGCCCATTAGCGCAATAAAAACGTTTAAATACGGTAAAACTGTCAAATTATCTTTAAATGGTTAGCGTTCATTGTCGTGATAAAATTAATGGCATTTCCCATTAGTGTGGCCTCAGCATAAGGGCGGTAGAAATCCAAGAAGTTGAAGAAGATCAATGCCCTTCTGATAAGGATCGCAGTGGTATATGTTGACTTTTGAGTGTAGGAGAACGATGCTTCGGAACGAGTAGTCCTGCAGGCTACACTTGGACCGAAATACAACTTTTTGGTCAATTTCATATCACGCTAATCAGTTGACAGTTAGTTCAGACGAAATTGAACCTTAACTCTATAGCAATACCGAATATAGAAAAAGTCAAATACAGGATCGAAAGGATATCGTAACTACACCCATATTATAATCGAAACGTTCCCTTTTCAAAATAACGCGATCGGCCTGCTACTCGTCTGGACTACTGATACCATGGCATTGCATTAAACGGGCATGAAACAACGGTTTGCGATGTGTTTCGCCGAGTGAATGTGAATACCGGTAGCTCTATAGATCTCTTTGGCTCTAAAGGGCTCCTTTTTCTATCCTTTAATAAAAATGCATATTTTATTGATGGCAACATGATCAGGCGAATCGCCTGCTTGTTTGCTTTCCTATATAATAAAACATATAATAATATAGTCAATTCAAAATCAGTGTAGCCAATGAATGAATGAATGAATTTGTTTATTCAAAAACAGCTTCAATGTATGCCGCTCAATTTAGCATTGAACTCATCTACATTAATACCATCATTCTTTAGCTTCAGAAACGCAAACGCATTTATTACACATTGTTACGAACGACAGTCACTACTAGATAAGTCGATGCTCGTTTACCTCCTATAATATATACGAACAAAAGAAGAAGTAAAGGCTTAAGATACCTACATAGACTACCTTATATGCGTAAAGCTATCCCAAAGATAAAACTAAACAAAATTCTGTTTTCTAAATAAAAAGTAGACAAGTAAATGAACTGAATGACAAATTGAACCTATTTCTGAATCGTCTTAGTACTGCGCAAGCTAATTTATTATCTATAAAACAAGAGCTTAGGGATAGACAAAACCCTTGCGTATAATACGGTGAAACTTTAATTAGTAACGTTACTTCAAAGAAACAGAAGCCTCTAGTTAAGTGTTAATTCCGAAACATTTCTAGCCTGAAATATTTTGATCATGACTGTACCTCGAAACAAGTTGGTTGATATGGATTTCGGCTGATTTCATGGACGGAGTTTAAATAATCTCTTTTAATTAGTAAAAAATGCTTTATCATATTTACCGACGAATAAACCATTTCAGATGTACTTAATTATTATAGAACATTATACCAATCGCTCCTAGTAAACGCGTATTTATTTGATGTTATTTGTATTACCATGCTACATTGATGTTTATTATGTGCTAGTATTTCCATAGTAAGTACATTTATATCAAATATGGAACTTATTTCATCAATTGTTACACTTTTGGAAGTGGCACCTGCTTTTTCCTTTTAGTATTATATTTTGATTACTAAAAGATTTATTTCGCTGCATTATTTATTATGCGTCCACATTATTTACCACGAATATGGGCCTTAGTTGTCCAAGCGGGCCCAGTGCGGATAGACGATTTCACGCACAACCTTTTAATCTCTTCGCAGGCGCGCGAAAGTTTACTCACTATGTTTTTCCTTCACCGTAAGAGCATCGGATAAACGTACATATTATTTCTAAAATTCGAAAAGATATTGTGAAGTGGCGGGATTTGAACCTGCACCTTCCAGATCGGAAGGCAGTAGTTAAGACAATGAGACACCCACGCTCAGCGAAGTACAATGAATATCTAGATGCTAAGTATTAATGACTTTACACAGTTGCAATTGTAAAGTTTTTAATAACTAAGTCGAATACCGCAGACCAAGAATGGAGAGATGAGCGGACCCGTCCGCCACAATGGCAATAGTCGTTTACTTAATCGCTAAAACTAGTTTAAACTTACCTTTTAAAACTTCCTTCTAAACTTGTTCTTCCTTAACGAGACTCAGAACTATTGACTTTGAACTTCAATTCATGGGAACGAGTTTTCAGCCGTATAAAAGATTTTATATGAAAACTGTGAATGCAAAGATATAGGAACAAAATACAAATAACTAATGAAAGGTTTCTAACTTAATAATAAAAGCAACCTATATATTTTTACACGTTTTAGTTTGTTGTCGATCGCGCAAGTCATACGACTATGGCAATGGTCGGAGAGGTAACCCAAAAATATTATCTCAAGAACTTCTGTACTTCGGAGGGCACTGTAGCTAGAAAAATTAAATAACATCTGTTGTCCCCGGTATCTGACGCAGTGCGGCATTGATGGAGAATGGTATCTGTTTATCAGTTGTTGCTCTCAATCAATGCCTTGCTGTCATGTCAGGTGTATCATTTACTATACTTACCGTCCTGTACACTTTGCAAACAAAAAGAAACAATTTGTACACACTCAACTGCGTCTACGAATTCGGATAAGTCTCGCCGCGGTTTCGAAGATGATAAATGAACTCAACTACTTATAACTTCGTTACGATAACGAACAGATTTTATAGATCGTTAGAATATAATAAAAACTAGCAAATAGCCAAGTTTTCAGGTACGTTAACATATTGGTTTGACGGCTTGCCGCGTCCTAGCGGACACATAAAGTAGACCGCTCATACTCCCAGCGACGTACCCTCGAGCGTCTGAGGACAATAAAACTGAGTCTGTGTAGGGTTTCCACAGCTTACAGCTAGTTTGATATACCGTATCAGTGTGACGTCAAGAGCAGAAGTTTCCAGAATATATTTAAAAAATACTATAGTCATTTACACTGTGCCACCTAACTCTCATTTACGCAAGGAGCTTATACTATAGTAACAAAACTATGATCTTTACAAATACTTGCTCGTACATGTAAGTTGTATGTAAGAAAAAAGAAATATATGAACAGAAAATATACACAAATAAGCATTTGTAAAATGCAATTACAATAAAAAGTATGTATTTACAAACACATAACAACACTCAGACCAATACACACATAGCCATGCAAATATCAATACATCTAAATTATTACCATCATCATTGTATTTTATAATATGTCCACAGATAAAGCTAGTACCATTACGTGGAAGGCTTTAGCCTTCCACGTAATGGTACTATACATAATATAATCATAATAAATGCAAAAACATACAAATAATAATTACGTATATTTAATTAAAAATACACGTATTTTGTATTAATCAATTGAAGAGTTGGGTCACGTCACTAATATTTCTCTAGTGACGTTAGGATTATTCGCGTGAAACACTCATACTGTAATGTATGTATTTAATATTATTAAAAGAATTTATTTAAAGTTAAAAATTATTTTATAGCATCTATAATACTAGCTTATATATTATTTAACATACCTAACTATATACCTGTCTAAAAGTTATAATACTGGTCGTATATAAAAAAGTTTGAGAACTTCTAGTGTCACCCCTGCAGTCTCCCGGGAGGCGGGCTTATTGCTTTGTAGCCTGTCCCCGAAGCTCAGGCGATAATGCCAAACTAAGGAGTAGCTCAGTTCGCGGCTCAGGATTCATCCACCCAGATATTTGTGTAGATTAAACCTAAACTTTTCCATGATTTTCAATTTTAAAAAGAAAAACTTCTGTTCTATTTTCGAAATTGAAAGACAGTCTGAATTAAGTACTTATTTATGCTGTTAATATATTACAAATTATCAATTCAGATTAACGAAAAGGGAAACATCCACCTATGCATATTATATGCATAGAGGAACAATATTTATGAATCCGAATATCAATTTGTTTAGATGTTATATCAAATAACTTGTAAGGGATTTGTTCCTTGCAATTATTCACATAAAATAAAAAATACGCGTGTCATCGGCTGGAGTGCTGTAACAATCACACGAGTAAAATGGCACACATTATTTGTATTTTCTTGAAAGTAATAAAAAACGTATGCGCGCATTAACATAACGACTTTACCCAAATAATAATGTTCAACACCTAACACCTTGCGGCATAAATGGAGACAAACTTTGCCATTTACGTAACATCGGGGTAATTTCAATTAGATGTCATTCAAAATGATCGCCTCATTTACCAAGCTGCGAAGCGGTGCCGCAATTTGAAGTCGCAAGTCAGGGCTGGTGCCCATTAAAGTGTTATTGTTATGGACGTATAAAAAATATGGACAGTGCCACTAATACATAAAATGTGTCCCCGAAATGACAGCTGCTGTCTATTATATTGACATTTTGACAAATACTTCTTTGTGTACTGATTTTAGTGTTATGAATTAAAATTTTTTATCGAATTGTTCTGTTACCGTATATAGGTACGTTATTTCTGGATCGTTTAGCTTTTGTTCACTGCGGTTTTGCACTATTTCACAACACAAGCCAAGCTCTTTTTAAGATGTTTTGTATTTATAGCTCTGTCGACAGTTGCGCGCCAAGTGTCTCAATATTCCATACAAAATCTGGCCGAATTTTGAGACACTTTTGTAATTAGCGAGACTCCGTCTGTATTTTTAATTTTTATTTTTTATAATATCAGGAGCTATTAGACGACTTAAGGCGGATAATAGCCGATGTGGCCTTTAACCATGTGAAAATCCTACATGTTTTTTGTTTTGTAAAACAATCACTACCAGTTTTGTGATAAAAATAATCAGATTGATAAGAAACCGAGCTTACCAAGGTGGTAAAGTTTCTTACACATTGTAGTCTCTAACATGGTTGTGTTACAATTGCCAGACCTAATTTCTCTTTTACCTATCGCAGTCAACAAATAAACCCGATAAATCTTGCTTCAACTTGCAATGTAATTAAAAATACTATTATTAACATTCAACATACAAAGGTTTATAGACTTCTATCTCCAATGCTTGAAGACCTTCACAGGATAATAAAGTTGTATTTTCATCTTTAAAACACCACACAAATATACCACAAATAAATTATTTTCTTAGCGTGTTAAAGGTAAACATACTTTTTAAATTTAGCGGCCTAGAATGCAGCCACAGTGACAGCATTATCCGATGCTAATATTAATGTTCGCGCGTGCAGCTGGAAGGGCACGCCGGGCACGATGTCAGATGGACGTTTGGGCCGAACCACAAAGTCATCACCCAAAAGGCATTTTTTTCTTACTGCAGCCCGTCTGCGTTCGAAGTCTGTTCAAAGATCTCCAGAAATATATTAAACTAAATTCTCTCATATGAAATGTTTAATGAAACAATTTTCCTTTACAGCGGATAAGCATGTACCGTAGCAACGTCGTTATTATATTTGCCAACCCTAATTCGCACGCCACGTTTGTTATGATTCTAATTAGGATAAAGTACGATAAGCGCGTATCCGTGGCCACTGAGGTAACAATAATGTCAGCATTGACCCTCTGTCAGTCTCTCATATACTATCACAATATTATATTATTGACGTATAGTAGTCAGGATTTAGGGTGCGTTTATTTTAAACATATATCTGTTAATAAATACTAAAACAAAAAATTCATTAGTAAGAATCATAGATATCCTACTTTCTGTCATCTTCTTTATTTTTTTTAAAGTTTACTTACGTTTATTGTTATTACAAGCTTAGAAGATGAAAAATCATCTTCTAAACTATATATTTTCTGTTATAGTTAAGGTGATATGCTTAATAATTTGTGTTTGCCTAAGATGCACCATCAGTAAGAAAGGACTTTACATTTTATAAGTATTATGGTTAGTATGGGCAGACGGTAAAACTTTTCTCCAAAGCTAAAATTTATTATTTAATTTCGATATAAGCCACGAGATTGAGTAATTATGTTTTATAGGGTTTTTGGAGCCACACAATTACGCTGAAGTTTAAAAATAAACAACCTTTCCGTAACAAAGGACTTATATTGCGGCAAACTTGGCATTTCTTTATTACGGACAACGAAAGCAATTTCTAAATCTAACAATTGTTATAATAGCTATTACACCGGAGAATAAAGAGCTTTCCACTTTTATATTCAAAAAGAAACGAAAACCTACGCTCGGTTTCGCAATCGGTTTTCAAGTTCATTCTTTTTTAATTGTCGGAAACAAACGTAAGTTAACGCTCTCTCCATAAAACAGACTTATTACGAGTATATATCAATTCAAATTCCGAATTTGGCGAAGATATGCGTAATATGATATGGTCTTATAGCATGGTTGTCGTCTTTGACACAAAATCTTATCGATCTAAAATCATACTAATTTCATTCATTATCCTTTAACGCATGGTACGCACACACAGCACACCTACGGAGAGTTCGAGTGGCAACATTGAAACCCACCACAGTGATGCCAATTATTTGGTTGATGGGCAGCTACAATTGAAAATACTTATAGCTGAACTTTTTAGCAAAATTTTTCTACCTCTTTTTCTTTTCATTACGAGACAACGTTTTTAATGAAAAATATTAATAAACGCGAATAAATTTGTGAAAAAGAGCCTTGTATCAACGTCGTAACTTCGGAAAAACCGAGGCCAGTAGTCTTTTCTCAATAAAGAACCTACCAAGTTATGAAGCGTCAATTTATAAATATTATATCTTTTTAGCGAAATTGCGATTATTTTGGGAACAAAAACGAGTCTAAGTTACCTTTTCATTGGTAGCGGAGATTTTAGAAAAAATGGCAGCCTACCTACTGGGTTAGCCTAGCAGTTGGCAACACACACCACGCGGGCCCACTGCGGATTGCTGGGTGTTAATGACTACCGTCCTGAGATAGTACCTACCCGGAACCGACAGCATAACGTGTCTTCCGAAGCACGGAGGAGCCCAAGATACGAGTAAATCCGAACACTGACCATTGTCATCCGAAAGCACTAGCCGCTACTCCACCAAGCTTTCCAATTGTACACTATGTCGATCTAACATGATCCATGCATACCGTATAAGGGCTAATAAAAAGCGTGAATAGGACGGGTGATTGAGCGGCTAGATAGATCAAGAGCGGGACCCTCGTCAACGACGTGTCATTTTGTTTTTTATGCAAAACGCTCTGAAACATTTCAAATTAATTTAATAGACTGAATGTCACGGTATAATCCTGGGAGATGGATCGATTAAGGTTCTAGTGCTATGTAAACATTTATATAGTCGGTATACGATAGACGACCCATTTGTTACTATTGAGACGTTGGCTACTACACCAAGGGGTCGAGGTTTGATCCCCGGGCAGTACACCATCTGTGTGCATGGACATGTCTGTTTGTATTGATCTGGATGTTGCATATAATACGTATTAGAGATGTGAACCGGTTTAATAAAAACCTTTAAAAAAACGGTTTTTGTTAAAACCGATATTAACGGTTTTATTAAGAAAATTACAAACACAAAGCATGTATTCGATCTATAAAATGTATCCAAACACGAGTCTGTAGCGTTTGAAATGTTGTCTATGGTGGGGGAATCCCCTGATGTCTGAATTTTCGTACGTCTCTATCTTCACACTATAGCATTTTAGTTTTGCTTGCGAATTGTTTGAAATCGACATACATTTTTGCGAAAAAAACAATTACATGAAATCATTTTGAGAAGATAGATAATGTTAGTGAAAAGTTAAGATATGCGCTAAAGTGAACAAAATTGGAGGAGGACTTCAAATATGTTGACACATATTAAGAGAAATCATCCTCAGGCTACAGTGAAGGTGGATCAAGAAAAATCAACTGAGACCGCGCCCCATATTTCAGAATACTGTGAAAATGACCGTAGCAAGTAGAAAAATATGTATTTGACTATGATGATTGCTACAATTTTCATTTTATGATTGTTATTGCATTTCTTATATTGAGAAAAATAAATACTGGTCTTTTCTCTCTCTTCAACCTATCGCAGTCCACTGCTGGACATAGGTCTCCCCATTTTGCGCCAGATTTCCCGGTCCTCCGCTTTTCTCTCCAGCTCCCACCAGCGACTTCCGCAAGTGTCGGTCATCGGGGCCGGAGGCGTCCTACGCTACGCTTGCCAGACGCGGTCTCCACTCCAGATCGTCTGCTCAACGGCCATCGTTCTACGACATACGTGACCAGCCCACTGCCACTTCAACTTGCTGTCCGGCGGGCTATGTCGGTAACTTTAGTTCTCTTGCGGATTAATCATTTCTGATCTTATCCCTAAGAGAGACTCAGCATAGCTCGCTCCATGCGCGTGAGTGACTTTGAATTGTGAACCAATCCGCAGTCAGTGTCCAGTCTCAGCTGCGTATGTAGCACGCGGTAGGACGCATTGCTCAAGACTTTCGTTTTAAGCATTGCGGAATAGTGACGTTAAACATGACGTAGCTTACCG
>PQWD01001418.1:158932-197845 GCA_019425675.1 Leucinodes orbonalis | reverse complement strand
CCGGTCTCCGCTTTTCTCATCTAGCCTCTGCCAGAGAACTTTTGCTAGTCATCGGTAATTCGGGCCGGAGGACTAAGTTTCAACTTCACTGATGAATTTTTTATCATCATCGAACTCCAATAAGTAAGGAATTTTACTACGAGTTCTAAACAGATGATCATAGATACTTAATATCGTCGGTGACTCATTAGATTAAATTGTTGCCTTCCAATCTAAAGAGCGCAGGTTAAATCCAGCACGTACTTAATGTATTTTCTAAATTATATGTACGTTATCCGACGCTTTTACAGTGTGGGACGTTTATGAGCTCAGGATTATGTTGAATCATAGTTATCCTTTGAACGCCAGGAATCCAGACCAAATAGAAAATATTCTGTCTCCCATCCTTATGGCTTTCAAAAGGTGAAATTACTGGGTATAGGAGACCTTACATCTGTCGTCTCCGGTGTCAGGCGCAGTGCGGCATTGATGGAGGACAATAACTGTGTATCTATGTATAATATGTATGTATTTACAAAAAAAAAAATATGTATATATGTATGTTTATCCGTTGTTTAGTACCCATAATACAGGCTTAACGCTTAACTTGGGGCTAGATGGCGCTGTGTGAATGTCAGTGGATATTTATTTTATTTATTTATTTATTTATCAGTTGTTGTGTCCTTTAATGCCGCTCTGTCATGGTTAGGCGTATCACTTACCATCAGGTGAGCGTCCTAATCGTCCTATTCGGTTCGTTCGTCCTATACGGTTCGTTTTTGAGGCACGGGTGGCGTATCTACCTTTATATATACAGAATATCATTGGATGGGTGATAAAAGTTGACAAATAGATAATGGCGGACTAACTAAATAACAAAACAAAACTGACACACTGGCACTAGCGTTAGTTACTTACATAATAACGTTGAGGTCGAGTTGTGATTCAAAGTCATTATCACTTCTTTAACAGTCAGTATTTGTAATCTTATGAATTTTTTCATCGGTAGGGAAACGAGAAAATGTTTCATCTGACAGCAAGACATATCAGTATCACTTATGATATGACCACTCATGGGCACTTGTAATTCCGAAGAAGCAAAGAAATGAAAGAAAGAAATTTGGGTATCATCATCAGTTCATTTATAAATCCCAACCGAGGGGCAAGACTCGCGCCTAACCGTATAGTGCGGATTGGCCGACTACAACCTTGGATTTCGTCGCAGGTGTGCAGGATGTATTCCTGCACCGTAAGAGCGTTGTATAAACGTACATATAATTTCGAAAATTTGAATACATTAGTATTATTGGATTTGAACCTGCACCCTCCATATCGGAAGGCAACAGTCCACCCAAAGGAGACTAATCACCCTATACGGGTCGGCTTGTGCCCCTCGGTGGGGACGTATATGAGCGGATGATGTTTTACACCAATAATTTTGGGTACAACCAAACATTTGTGTGCATGTCTTTTTCTATTGGTCTGGGTGTTTCTATGTGTGATATGTATACAAATATCCACTGACATTCACACAGCGCCATCTAGCCCCAAGTTAAGCGTGAAGACTGTATTATGGGTACTAGAAAACGGATAAACATACTTATATTTTTTTTGGAAAACACCAAGACCATTACAAACAGACATGTTCATGCACACAAATGTTGGTACTGCCCGGGGATCGAACCCGGTACCCTTGGTGTTGCAGTCCACGTCTCAACCGCTACACCAAATGGGTCGTCAATATACATATGTATTTACAAAAAAAGTATGTCAGTTGTTTAGTATCCATAAAACAAGCTTCTTAAGCAAGATTAAGGCCAGATGGCGCTGTATGAATGTCGGCAGATGTTTATTTCATATATTAACAAAGTGAACACAACCAATTAGCTTTATTCACGTAAAGTTGGGTCGGGGCCTTGGCAAGAGCTGTAAAGTACAAAATTTGCATTCAACTCGAGCCACCAATGGCCTTCACCGATAAAATTGAAATTTTATATGGCATCCAAACCACTATTAGCATATAATGAATGAAAATTTTATTACCACGACGTGATCGCGTATTGGGTATGTCTGATCATACTGTTGAAATGGCTTGGAAGATATAAATTTATTCTTTGTACCACAATTATTTATTTAATAAATAATTTTCTGATAAACAATACCTGTTGGAAATAACGGGCAGCCTAGATGCTTAAACTCAAAAATGACTTTTTTAAATCGTAACATCAAAAAAGAATTTTGAATCTACCACCGACTCTACCGACGCCTCAGAATACAGAATAAACTGTTTCACAGAAAAAATCTGTATTCTGAGACCGACGCTTAGTTCAATAAATTTTATGTCAGTAAATATGTGTGGTATGAGAATAAATATTCGCATCACCTCCATTTCGGTAGCGAAACTTCTAAGCTGTACATATTAACTGATAATGTAGAATTTGAATTTTTTTTTGTTGGTCGGTAGAGTTAGGGCGTGTAGATTCAAAAGCTAGGCTTTACATGATATATTATATCTTATTTACAGCGCAAACCTTATGTGGTCGTCTTGGCAACATTTTAAATCGGTTCCTTGAAAGTTAAGCAACATTCACACGGATGACCTATGGTGTATTGGTAAAGAACGTAGTACACTAAGGTTCCGGGTTTTAATTCCCGCGCAGCACAAATATTTGTGTGTATGAACATGCCCGTTAATTTTGGTCAGCGTATGTTCTATGTTAAAAATAATTAATAGATATTGATCTAAAAATATATGAATAAAATTAACTAATTAAATGTTGTAAAAAATAACAAAAACTAATTAACTAATTAAATGTAAGATTTTATTTCAATTAACCTAGATATTAACAAATAATAATAATAATTAATCAATACTACTAAAAACCTTAAAAATTAAATATTATAACTAAAATATTAAAAAAAAAAAAATATATAATAACTAAATAAAATTAAAAGAACCCCCTTTGGTAAAGTTCCGAAGACACTGGCAGCGTTACCCCTTTGAATCGCTAAACTAATTCTTTGACCAAGGTAGCTGCCAGATCTTCGGTCTCCAGTAATGTCGACTAATCGTTTGGAAATTTCTTTAAAAAGCCTAATAGCGCTAGGGCCCCACGGACCAAGGGTCTCGACACCGAATGGGACAAAGTCATATTCAGAGCCTAGACCCCTGTATTTGCACGTTTTGGCTTTTTCAGCCGCTTCACACGCCGCACCAGCTCTGTTGTTGGTTCCATGTAGATGGGAAGGAGCTAGTGTGTCTGAACAGGTAGCATCCCACACCAGCACCCGGCCCAACTTCCATGGAATCAAACTCATACCGTCCGGTCTCTTGCCATCGTCTCTTGCGATACCAGACGGCTCAAGAAGACTTGGCACGTTGACGGTGGCAAGGGACCGGCGTATGATATCGTTAAGTGCGGCATGTCTCGAGAAGCGGCCAGCACTTTTTTGGCAAGAAAGTCCGTGATGCCCTAGCTTGTCGACATCACTGCCACAGGGGCACGTATGAGGAGCGCAGACCGGAACCCCAAGCCGCAGACAGGTTACAATGCGCAGCGTGTCAGGTTCAAGAAATGTTCCTGTGTTTGACGAAGGGTACGCGTGAAGCCAGTAGCCTGCTTCACGCGCACCCAAGGCCAAAAGCCTGGCTCGCTCCGAACCTGAACTGGAGCTCAAAAGACTGTCATATGTTAATTTACAGATTTTGTCGTCCCAGCTCCTCTGAGAATTTGGAGAATCCGGAAAATTTTGACCTGGGCAAGCATTTGAAAAAGCGTTCCTAGCTTCTTCCAAGCCAGCAATCTCAAAGTTTGAAGGAAATGCCCTTAAAATTTTACTTATGAGATTACCTGTACTATGGACAGAAGATAAGAAGGCTGGTAAAGCGATACTAGAAATTTTGCGAATCCCTAAACCACCATAACGGATAGGAAGGGTTGCTTGGATCCAAGATTGTTCGTTTAGCTGCATATTAAAGATCGATTCTAAACTAATTTTGACTAAGCCGTCTACTTGTGTTAAAAGATCTGGATGATTCCAAAAGGAGCAGCAACGAAGCACATACGTAAATTTTGGAACAAAAAGACAGTATTTCAAAATGCAAAGTGCATAATGTGGACTTATTTCTAGGAGACGATCTGCTGAATTTTTAAATTTAGAAATTGAATTATTAATATATTCAGAAGCAGATATATCAAAAATTGGAGAACCTAAAAGGTAAAGTGAATTACGGTTAACAATTTTAATATTTGGAGCCAACGTATTAAATTTTTGTTTCACGTTATTTAAATTTAAGTTACTATTATTTATGAATAGTTCGCATTTGCTTAAATTAAGTTCCAGACCAATGGCTTCAAATTTATTTTTGATTAAAGAGAGGTCCGAAAAAGCAGTATCCATATCACCTCCTATGATTCCGTCGTCCAAATACCAAACGTTGAATTTAGAATTTAAATTTTTGATAATCGGGTTTATAGCCAAACTAAAAATTGCAGGCCCAAGGGGATCACCCTGTTGACAACCTACCTCCGAAGACAACTCATTAGAGCGATACAATAATTTTGTTGGGTCAGCGTAACTGAGAAGAAGATAATTGTATATTTCCGGTATATGTTTTTTTATTTCCGTCAGCAGGGTGTCTCTATTCACCGAATTAAAAGCATTTTTGACGTCAATTTTGAGCAACACGTCAGGCTGACCGTAAGTCAGAAAAGAGCGTAGGGCATGGACGGCTGCCTCACATCCTCCTTTTATACCAAAGCCTAACTGTACTGGTTCAAATTCGGAATTTAATTTTGGTAAAATATGTCGAACAGCAATTTTGGAGGCCAAACGTCGTAGTGTTGAACCAACAGCAATTGGTCTCACCCCTCCGTCCTTTTTGAGGGCAATGAGGTTCGCGCCGAAAAGAATGGGAACTATTTCTGGATTCACGTTACCGGAATACATGAAGTTGATTAATAATTATTAAATGTTGTAATACAAAGTTGTTTTGCTAAAAACTTTTAGAGCAATTTGATCTTAAAGTACCTAAGTTATGCGTCGAATTATTCTTTAATATCATTAAACATATACACGTATAAACAACACACACACACCATCAGCTCATGGTACGTCCCCACCGAAGGGCACGTGCCTATCCGTAAGGGGTGTATGTAGCCTTAGTCGTCTACGCGGGCCCAGTGCGGATTTCACGCACAACCTTTGTATCTCTTCGCAGGCGTGCGCAGGTTTCCTCACGATGTTTTCTATCACCGTAAGAGCATCGGATAAACATACATATAATTTCGAAAATACATTGGTACGTGACGGGATTTGAACCTGCACCCTTCAGATCGGAAGGCAACATTCCACACCAATGAGCCACCGACATTCAGTACAAACAACTGTAGAATTGATTTAGAACTCAATTTGGGTCTCAAAGGCGCTGCGTCATTGAATGTTTTTTTTTATAATAATAACGGATACATCTATCACGAAACAAAGTCTGAATCACAATCTATATAATTAATTCATCAATGTAGCCTCCAAAAACAATAAGTACTTGCGAAAGTCAAAAATACAATATTAGTTAGTTTAAATTCTTTAACTCTGAGTGGTTTTTGTAACTCAAAAGAGATCTCATCATCGTTGTGTAAAAAGCAAACACGATAAGTGCTCTTATGTAACACGACGACAGACAGACAGACAAACCTTTTCGCGCCGTCGGATAAGGGCCGTGTAAACATACGCAATGTTCCTCGAAGTTATGCTTTGTGTAAACATTTTTAGTAATTGATATATGAAATGTTATGCCTAATCCTAGGTAGACTATGTACAAGGCTATTGAATTTACACAGGTATTTATATTTTTATATTCCATTTGGTGGTAATAAATAAAATAATTTGAGTTTGAATTAATATCCTCTGACACTCACACAGCGCCATCTAGCCCCAAACTAAGCATTTAGCCTGTATTCTACTAAACAACTGATAAACATAATTATATACTTATTTTGTGTAAATATATACCTAATTATTATTTATAGAAACACCAAGAACTAATTAGAACTTTCATAAATGATTTTGCTTTGCCAAAATAATTTTATTCAAAAGCCTCTATCGCGAAATTTTGTGAAAGAGATATTTTACATAAGCGACAATCTGCGATAGAGACATTGTGCGAAAGCGACAATCTGCGAAAGAGACATTGTGCGAAAGCGACAATCTGCGAAAGAGACATTGTGCGAAAGCGACAATCTGTGAAAGAGATATTGTGCGAAAGCGACAATCTGCAAAATCTGCGACTGGTAGATATTTTGCGAAGTTGAAGTTGTGCGAATAAACCTCCGAATATATAATAAGTCAAAAATGAAGAATCTTTTTTTGAGATATTAAAGGAAGTCTTGTTTTGTTCGGGATTGTATAAATCATAAAATGTATCAGTGCATTCAAAATATGCATTAGGTCAACTCATCCCACGGGATAAGTTCGAGGGGCCTCAGTTGACTATAGAACCGTTACAGGTACCTACCATAAAAAATCCAATAAGAACATGTCGGTCCTTCACGTACTTAGGACATTTCAAAATGTCCTAAGGCATCCTACTTAATCATCCGACAGACTTATCCCGATCGTGGGAGGGAGTGGCAAAGAATAAATACGTTGCAACAGACGCACATATCGGTATCTTTTGAATAGGTAGTGCCTATTTTATATTAGGAAGCAGTTCTTCGTATAAGCGGCAAATATCGCAAACCCTAAGTATACATTTAATAATGTTCACAATTCATTGGTTTGTATATTTTGATCAAACCAATTTATTTTAACTGTTGGTCTTTTTTATGACATAAGTGAACGGAACGGTAAGCTCACTCTCTTGNTGGTTAGTGATAGGCCTAACAATGACAGATGCAGTATTTAATGAAATTTTCGTCAACACTGCTCTACGCCCGTGTCCTGAGATGACAGATGCTAGGTTTTTTATACTCTGTAATTTTATTCTCTATAGTGCCCCCATCCCGTAACATAGAAGTGCCACTGCTATTTTACGAGACGATATCTGGCACTGCCTAAACGACTCAGTACCGAGTCTAACACCTAGTACAGATTAGGCTATGAACAATTTAATATTGTGCGCATAAGGATATGTAATTTAGAGCGACTATGCCATGATACCATACAAACACTACCAATGTGGTTGGCACGTTGGCTAGTACATCAAATGTTCTCGATTCAATCCTCAGGCAATATAAACATGTCAGTTTGTATTGGTCTACGTGTTCCTATGTATATTATTTATATATTGACAAAAACAAAGTATGTTAATATATTTATCCGAAAACGTATGATAGAACCCATACTATATAAGCTCCATGTTTAACTGGAAGAGATGGCAAAAAAGTTAGTAGTAGCCGAGCCCAGCTTACCGCGATTTGCAAAACTCGAAGGACCTTCAGTAATCCATCTAATAACTTACCACTGCGATGCTGCCTAACTTTCAGATTCGAAAACTACTACAGCTGTAAAACCGCATTATAACTTTAAATTATATATGTCTCGCTCACTTCATCCTGTTGCAGTCAATTGCTACATAGGTCTCTTTCATTTTGCGCCAAATGTCCCGGTCCTATGAGCGTCGGTGCCTCAATGGTGTGGACCACAGATTTCCTAATACAGGAGATGGGGCAAGCCGCGTTTAAAGTGCGACAACTGTAAGCTCAACGAGCATACACTGGCTACCAGTTTACGCTCTGTGAGACGAGTCAAGACGCACGAATATTAGAAGAAATTACCGTTTTTTTCCAAAATGCCATCCAGTGCAATTGTAACATACCATCATCGCAATGAATCAGTAAATTTACCATGAAATATAATAACTTTTCACAGGTAAAAACCGAAAAGAAATTGCGACACTGGGACTGCCTATAAACTTGGCGGCTTGTCCATTCTAATGTATATTCTGATGTCTGTGGTGTGGACTGTTGCCCTCCTACCGGGCTGAGGTTCAAATCACGCCACGTTTTCGAATTTCGAAAAATATATGTACGTTATCCGACATTCTTACGGTGAAGGAAAACATCGTGAGGAAAGCTGCGCTCGCCTGCGAAGAGATTCAAAGGTTGTGCGTGAAGTCGTCCAACACGCACTGGGCCCGCGTGGACGACTAAGGCCTATTCACCCTATACGGGTAGGCTCGTGCCCCTCGGTGGGGACGTTTAATGAGCTGATGATGATGATCCCGGTCCTCTTCCACGTCCAGCCTCGACCAGCGACCTTTCGCAAGTTGACAGTCCATCGGTCCGGTCGTTCTACGCTACGCTTATACTATATATGTATATATATTTAGGCCAAATTAACTCATCTATGATGTGCCCTGTCTGTGCACTAAACTTCTCTAAGTCAGAAGCGGCCGGCGCGGCCGACCGAAATAGATTGCGACCGACCCGCGGCTGGCTCGCTCCTGCGCACGCGCCGCCCAAGGATTGCTCTCTAAAAAATCATCCATCCCTTTCACCTACACACAGATGAGTGAAATGAAGTGAGATAATAAACAAAGAGATTGTGTTCAAATATGTTGTGCGGTGTGTTGTGCTCGATTGCGGTGCTCAGCTTTACCGATTGTGAATGGTAAGTGTTCAGGATTAAGTTAGGAATGTTATCGAATGTCTAAGATGACCTCAGCTAAGCTGTTAACGTCGTTAAATACTAGATTTGTGAAGTTCTCTTAAATATTTGTTAATTATTTCAATATTTTAATCGAGTTAATTATTTATAATAATAATAAATATTTGAGGTTCAATATTTAAAATAATTGGTACTTTTTATTGCATAAATGTGCCTTAATATAAAGTTAACTTAAGCCTTTTAAAAGTTAACTTAATATATACAGAGCCGGTATTGCTATATTTTAAATAATACACTTTTTTAATTTGATAAAATATGGATTTTTAAAATTGATATTTTAAAATTGTCAATGATAGCTGTATATGAAGTAAGCAATTATTAAATAATGTTATTTATAAAAAAATATATATTTCTTTGACTGACAGCTATCACTGGATATAAATAAATATTTAAATTATTTTCGGATTATGGTATTTATGGTAGATACCTTGCCCAACTTGTCCTCGTGTCGTTTCGTAAGGATCAATATTTTTGTGTTTTTGTGGGCTTATTTTCATGAATAAGTTTATGCGTTAGCTGCAATAATAACATAGCTTCGACAGCTTAAAGTGCGCTTGGTGTATGTAAAAATATTTAAAGATGATTTAATATCTCAATTCGACAATTATTTTAGTTAACGTACTGTAAAATAAATATTTTTAGAGATATGTTCTTTTCAATCAAGCAAAATTTTCTTGCTTAATATACAGAAAAAAATAAGTAACAGCAAAATTAACAGATCTTGGCTCGTAAGACAACTTTGAATGAAAACATAGTTACAGCCCAAATTCCCCATAGCCATGCTGTCTGAGAAGGCCTGTGCCCTAATGGGTCGTAATAGGCTGATTATGATGAATAATGTTTGTATGCTACGGAGGGAAACCGTGAAAAGTTCGTTGTAATTTATGTGGGTGCAGTTATGCTTTTGGAATAGCTCTTGTCCAGGTTGAAGGGTCAGATACATAAATAATATTTGCGACATACACAGCGCTGTCTAGCTCCTAAGCATTAGCCTGTATATGGATACTAAACAACACATAAACATACTTTTATATTTTTTTGTAAACACATACATTTATTATACATAGGCAACACCCAGACCATTACAAACAGACATGTTCATGCACACAAATGTTTGTACTGCCCGGGGATCGAACCTGGAACCCTTGGTGTAATAGCCGTCGTCTCTACCATTACACCAGATAGGCAGTAGAATGACTGAATAATGAATCTTTATAAACCTAAGTCATAAGTTATAAACTGCACTTTGATGTTTTTTCTATTGTGAAAGAAATAGGCACATATATGATATTTATCATGACCACATTTATGTACGACTGTATATAATAATAAAATAGTTGAAATAGATTAAATATTTAAGAACTACTGATTGTTTAAGTTCTAAAATCAACATCTCTCAGCTGACACCAGTAAAACCTAGCTTAAACTGATTTCAAATGGTCAAAGCCCGAAAGAAACGTCCTATTTTCAGAAATACTCCCTAAAACCTTAGACCTACACTTAAATCTTAAGATTTATGGCAGTTCGAGCTTTTAAATCTTTTTTTCAATTATTGTCATTTCCGTAATAGTTTCTGTCTGTATATTATAGTCTGCCAATGTATAGTTTTGTGGTCGAAATAAAAATATATTATAAGTTAAATAAATATAATTTTAAAGTCTCTCTCTTCAACCTATCGCAGTCCACTGCTGGACATAGGTCTCCCCCATTTTGCGCCAGATATCCCAGCCCTCCGCTTTACTCATCCGGTCTCCATCAGCGACCTTTCGCAAGTTG
Organism: Leucinodes orbonalis; assembly: GCA_019425675.1. Lineage (NCBI taxonomy): Eukaryota > Metazoa > Arthropoda > Insecta > Lepidoptera > Crambidae > Leucinodes > Leucinodes orbonalis. Next base: position 187,423 of record PQWD01001418.1, on the reverse strand, counting down.
TCGGTCCAAATTTTAAAGTAAAAACTGTGTACACGTTATGAGATGTTCAGTTTTCATAGTCAGTCAAATATTTCACTTTAGTGTGACAAGGGCCCATTAATTTTATTTATATTATATGCTCGTAAATAAATTTTGTTCCACAGTGACACGATTAAATGCATCAATGTCACATTCAACTGGGCCACTCAAATCAGGCCACCAGGAAAATTTGTATCCAATACTAAGAAATGTTTAAAATAACAAATTTAATAATAAAACAATTAGTACATACTAATCATTGATACCTACACAATACATATATATGATAGAAGTCGGTACCTAACTTTAAGCACACACCACATCATGAGGCTGAAACTGGCAGAAAATTGTAGCAGAAAAAACGTGATGGTTAGGGACGAAAAAAGACTTGGTTCCAAAAATGGCTGCTTTCATTTATAACCTTTGACTGCAACGTGCAAATATTTCAAATATTTTTGTACATATTCTATTAAAAACAGGGACCAAGTCCTTTTCGTTCCTGGCAATCACATTGTTTCTGCTAGAATTTTCTGCCGGTATTAGCCGTGGTATGAGGCTGATACTGGCAGAAAATTCTAGCAGAAAAATCACGTCATCACATACACTAATTATTATCAAACTATTTAGGTTGAAGCTGAATCATCAGCGCTTGTCATTTACCTGGTGAAGCTGTAAATATAACGTCTTTGATGCTTTCAAAATGGTTGACACTTAAATGAAGATTTTTGTGAAAGCACTCTGATTTGCAGAGAAACTGGTTTGTAGTGTAGACAAAAGGCGAATATTTTTACATTTTTCATCCAGGAATCTTCGACGATGCTCAAGCCTTGGCGGCCAAGGAGCTGTGCTGCAACCAAGGCACGAAGTACGCGAGGAACCATACATTGGACGAGTGCTCGTCATCAGTACCACCTGACGTTAACCCTGAGTTCGGATCCTTTTGCATATTTGCAATGGATCAATGCTGCCAGGACTATTTTCCGTGAGTATAAGAAAAAATACTGGGTATAAGAGACCTTACATCTGTCTCGGATGTCGGGTGCAGTGCGGCATTGATGGAGGATAATAACTGTCTGTCAGTTGTTGGTATCCTTAAATGTCGCTCTGTCATGGTTGGGCGTATCACTTACCATCAGGTGAAAGTCCTGACCGCCCTGTATACTTATAAGATCATCATCATCATCAGCTCATTAAATGTCCCCACCGAGGGGCACGAGCCTACCCGTATGGGGTGATTAGGCCATAGTCTCCACGTGGCCCAGTGCGATTGGACGACTTCACGCACAACCTTGAATCTCATCGAAGGTGTGCGTAGGTTTCCTCACGATGTTTTCCTTCACCGTAAGAGCGTCAGATAACGTACATATATTTTTCGAAAACTCAAAAACACATTGGTACGTGTCGGGATTTGAACCTCAGCCCTCCTGGTAGGACGGAGGCGTCGGTGGCTCAATGGTGCGGACTTATAAGATAAAAAGAGTATTCGATTTAGTACTATCAATAGTTGGGCAAAATGCATTACCTAGGCTGCGTTGTGTTCACAACTCCAAAGTTTAAAATCACATGTAACTTATTTTGCACAAACAATGTTGCCAGCTAAAGTTAGATGATATTCTCATTTCATTCCAGGTTGTTTTGTGTAACACGCACTGTTTAGAAATACCTGACTGTTAAAATGTAACTTGTTTACGAATGTAATATTCATATACTATGCTACGCATTGATAATAAGTAAGGGCTGATGATTTCAAAGACCTTTGCTTCTAGAATAAATGTTTACTGCTGTAATATAATTGGATTTGCTGGACCAACTCCAGGGATGTTTGTATTCTAAAAGCAAGAAAGTGTAAAATCTATATCTATCTATCGATTATTTTATAAGAATAAAGAAAGAATTATCCAGAAAATGTTCATAAATAAATAATTACACCACATTGACTACTGTATAAAACGCCTGCTACAAATCCGAACCTCCGGCAGCCCGATCTCAATTCAATGCACAGATTCCGAATGCTGTTAAGATGACTATAGGTAAATGTTATTGAATTTTGTCTCATGAATCATGCTTATTCGAAAGACGATAATACTTTATCCGGATACCAGGAAATAGTTTTGACTATGAATGATTCTTTAATTTATTTAATTGATAAATAATTGGTTGTTTTCAAGTACCAGACAGATTTTAAAAATCAAATTTATCTGAACTAAACAGATTAATCGTGGCTTTCGGAAAATGCGTCACTTTGGGCTCCATGAGTTGTTTACAATTAGCGCTATGTCCAACTTAGAATCCATACCATTATAGAATTTTAAAATTGGAAAAGAAATAAAATTATTATTTTATGGTTTGATACTCTTCATTACAATATTGCAATTGTCTAATTTATTTTCTCTCTCTAAGATGGTTAATCTTGGTGTACGGATACTTCAAGGTTCAACATTGGGTCCATTATTATTCTTTTTTTTATTGTGCATACTGTATATTAAAGAGTTGAATCCCCATCTTCATAATTTCTGATATTGTATTTATCTCCTCTCATTATTTTCAGAAAGAAACAGGAGTGCGACCGCGGTATAGAAATGGCGACGAAAGGGGACTATTGTGGTGCTTCGACTGGTCTCTTAAAGGTATAAAAATAAACTAGTAACTTTGGTCAGATTGAGTAACACATAACGCTTCAGTGACTTCAAATCGTTCTATGACCTGAAAGGAAAGGTTAGGTTAGGTTAGGCCTTCTTCGTGGAACCTAAAATAGTAAGTAATGCTACCATTAAAATTACTTATGTTTGCGTCACAGGTTGAGCGTCGGTGGCTCAATGATGTGGACTGTTGCCTTCCGATCAAGAGGGAGTAGGTTCAAATCCCACCACATACCAGTGTGCTTACGATGAAGGAAAACATCGTGAGGAAATCTGCGCACGCCTGCAAACAGATTCAAACAAATGTTGTTAGTGAAGTCGGGCAATCCGCACTGGGCCCGCGTGGACGACAAAGGCCTATACACCCTTTACGGATAAGCTCGTACCCCTCGGCGGAGACGTTTAATGAGATGACGTCACAAGCAAGCGAATACATTGTAGTCACAAAAAGAAGTATACTAAATAGTATACTTTTGCGACAACAGTGTATTCAGAAACAGCTATTTAAGAAATATTTTTTTCTTGTTGTGCTATGGGTATAAAACAACGGATAAATTAGGAAATACACATAGAAACACCCACACCATTACAAAAACATGTTCACGCACACATTAGTATTGCACAGGTATCGAACCTGAAACCCATAGTGTAGCTGACAGCCCAACCATCTCTATCTTACCATTACACACATGGGCTCTCTCAGATGACCTTTTGCGTCTCTCTCCAGTAAATCCTAAACAAGGAAGTGTTCTTGCAAAATCCTTGGCCGTTATCAAACCTAGTGAGATATCTATCTAAACCAAACAGGGTAACTGGGTAATTGGGTGTTATCGGCGCAGGTAGACCGCACTATCTCTGTTTACATTCCTTATGACAACACTGACAGCGTTCTATTGTTTCGGGCAAAGATAAAACAGCATGCAGAAGGTAAATTTTCATTCATTAGGGAATTAAATGTGCCTGGCTGAGGAAATTAGGGGACCTATTAACCTTGTCCAAAAATAGGGTGTAGATAGATAGATAGAGATATCCTTTCTCAAATACACCTCTCTAATTTATATGCTTTAATGTATAAGGAAGCACGAGATATGAATGAGTTTATGTTTTTCTTTTTTCACATTTTGTTTATTTCATGATTTAAAGCTACGTCAATATTACCTTTTTATTTTAAAATAGAGTAGCCACTCTTTGTAAAAGAACTCTTGATAATAATAAATTGATTAATAGAAGAAATACATTGCCTTTTTTAAGGTTGCAAAAATGAATTGGCCTTTCTGGTATAAAATATTCCTGATGAATCTTTTGTAACAGAAATGCATAGTGATTAATTGCGTAGGTGGCCCATTAGTGTAGACTGTTGCCTTATTACCTGGAGGGGGCAGATTCAAACTTCGCCACCTACCAAAGACTATTCGAGTTTTCGAAATTATATGTACGTTTTATCGACGCTTTTACGGTGAAGAAAACATCGTGAGGAAACTTGCACACGCCTATGAACCAATTCAAAGATTGTACGTCAAATCACGCCATCCTCATTGGAACCGCGTGACGACTAAGGCCTGTACATCCCTTACGGTTAGGCTCGTGCCCCTCGGTGGTGACGTATAATGAGTTGATGATGATAGGGATAGGCCAGGCAGGGGCACGACAGGAGATCGGGCCGTTACCAGCCATGCGGAAAAATTGGTACATACTATTGAATTAATTCTTACTTAATGTACTAATTAACTAATAAAAAATAATGCCAGATATCGTCCCGTGAAATAGGAGTGTTTTGCTCTTCTGTATTTTGGGATAAGAGCACTGTAGCTTGGTTCGTACCAAACAGCCCTTCCAGCTGCACGCGGGAGAATGTAATGACAGCATCGGATAATGCTGTCACTGTGGCTGCTTTCTTGGCCGCTAAAATTTGAATGTGTGTTTTCCTTCGACACGCTAAGAAGAAGAAGAACTGTAGCTAGTAAAGTAACCAGGTAACACCTGTCGTATAGGGTGACGAGCGCCAGTGTTGGGTGTTGGTGAAAAACAATGACAGGTACTTTTTTCAATTTCCCACTAACACTGCATCTGTCATGGTCAGACGATTCTCTAACCATTAGGTGAGCAAACTGACCATCCCGTTCACTTTAATAAAAATAAGAATAATTTGATTCCGCAGGATTGCTGTAACCAATGTCACAAGGGATCGTCATTGAGTAAGGCGGATGCATGCGTGAAGCCTCTAACAGGTTACACGGCTGAAGAAGTTCTTGTTCACGATGCATATGAGAGTTGTTGCAAGGTAAGAACATCAATATAAGTATTCTCTTATGAAGTGGATAACCAAACTGGTAATCAGATCCTGATGTAAGTTTCTGAACCATCTTACAACACCTAAAGTGGTTTTTATGTAACGACTGTCATCAATATGCCAATGCAGGGAGGAACGCCTTAGCCTCCCTCCATCATCTTTCTTTTCAAACTCCTTCACTCGCTAGCGAGATGGACTGATGACCTGGTTAATTAAGGTAGCGGGTTGCAGTTGGATGACAAATGCTGATAATTGATTGAATTATTGGTCCGCGAGGATATCATAAGGCTTCCTGCCTTCGTTCTCCAGTGGATATTTTAGGCTGTAATGATGATGATCATTTACCGTGGGCTTCAAACACACGACTACCGTATCAAGTAGTGACGGTTAGACTCAACGTTCAACATAAAGCTATGCAGGCAGTCAATGAAGTATTACGAACGATGTAATAAGCATTTCAGTCAAGAACAGAAATGGATTCCATTCTGCTTTCAAATTGCTTGCATACTCAATATAAATCCAATAACTTTTCTAATAGTTATGATAATTTAATTTAAATACATATTTCATGCAGATAAACTAACATTTTATTTTAAATGTTATCTTTTTTCAGAAAATGTCATCTGAGAAAAACAAAGACATGCTAATAAAGCTTTAGCGCCGGTTTCTAAAAGATCAGGTAATGTTAAATATATTTACTATTTAATTTCCATTTTCCATTTTTTAATGGTTCGCTCGATTCTGAATGTTATAGGTATCTTATGTAATTTACTAGTTCCCGAAATTATTTTACCGTGAATATTTTTTTAAAACATCCAAAAACTGCCGTCTCATGTGACAGGAGCACGAAAAACTGCCCTGGTTGAGACAAAATGCTATCAACAGTTACTTATTAATTTCCGCTGCGGTTTCTTTATTGGATCTGTGATGTGTTCATCTTCATGTGAGCTATATGTTTTCTTTATTTAATTTCATCATACATTTTCTCCATTGCAGTACTGCCATCTTTATGTGAGGAGTATGCGCCTAATGAGTTGTGTGCTCACCATTGCATACCCGTACCAGGGTCTTATAAATGCGAGTGCAACCCTGGCTTTATGCTTATGCCTGATGAAAAAATTGTAAAGAAGTAAGTCTTGAACTTAGTTTAATTAAGATATTGTTGTGGCTTTCAGTTATTTGTAATTTGAAATAGATGAAATAATTATTGAAGATGAATAATTCCATATTTATTTCTATAGAAGAAGCTTCACAAGCTTCAAGTAGTTGATTTACAATTCGAATCAAACTTTTACTAGTTCGCTGTTTCTAAAAAATCTTTCTTCTAGTTAGTAAAAAACCGATGCAAACCTCGAAACCCGTGCCAACACAAATGCAATGATAATGGAGTAACCGTCAAATGTTCTTGTAGAAGAGGATATGAGCTGATGGCAGACGGGAAGTCCTGTCAAGGTAAGATTTTGTATCTGATTGAAAGAAGTTTAGATTCATTTTGAAGACAAGAGGGGAACTTCATTTTGTTGAATTTTTAACAAGACTAAAAACATTGCTATTTAACTAGAAATCAATACATTTTAATGCTGCTATTTTTCCAAGATTTTGTGCCGAAGTTATTGCAAGAGATCTCAACATGAGCATATTTTTTATATAGATAGACGAAAAAGACATAAATAAACATTGTATTAAAATAACGGTTAAAATAATAGTATTTGCGGAAAACCTTAGTCCGGCAGTACATGTACTATTAATTGCTAACAGTAACGCTATACTTGAAATACGCCTCGTGCCCCTTGGTGGGGACGTTTAATGAGCTGTTTATGATGATGGTTGCTTCTAGATATCGACGAATGTATTCGAGATCCACCTGTGTGCCTCCCAGACACAGAGTGTCATAACGTCCAAGGTTCATACAGATGCATATTAAAGAAGAACAATCACACCCCCGCTGAGAAGGGGCACTGTCCGCCAGGTTTCGCTAGGAATGCTATAAATAAGGCTTGCGACGGTAAGTGTATAATAATAAATATCCATTGACATTTATATAGCACCACCTGACCCCAAAGTAAGCATAAACATGTAATATGAGTACTAAATAACGACTCAACATATTTAAATATACTTTTTTATAAATTAATACATATACATAAAACACCCAGAAACAAATAGGCGTGTTCTGCCTGCGAATCGAAATCGAAACCCTTGGTGTAGTAACCGACGTCTTAACCATGATGATGATTTTACAAAGAAAATATTAATTGCAGTTTGTGGAGACAGAGACATTTATAATTTTAAAGAAAATAATAACGGAATAAATAAATGTTTATTTGTTTGGTAGAATAAAACAATTTTCCTAAACTTAAATCAGAAAAAATATACTACTCAGTTTGAGCAACGGTGATGAAGACATCATGATGCTGGTCTTTCGTGGCTACGTTCATAGAGAGACTACTACATAAATAATGATTCATTTTGCCTAAAATACGAAAGGGATAAAGTTATTTTTTTCTTCACTTCTGTTTGCATACCTATTCTAAAAAATTGGCCAAGCGCGAGTCGGAATCGCCCGAGGAGGGTTCCGCAGCAGCAAGTAACATAAAATAAAGTATTTTTTATTTAAATTACCTACTACAGCTTCTATATGAAAAATAGTGGTTCACCGTTAATGACTTATAAAAAAAACTACCCACCAGAAATCGTTCAAACTAAATTTCGTTGTTAGATTTTATGGTAATGTACATCATATATATTTTTTGATTTTATCAACCCCATGGTTTAGAAATTAGAGGGGGGACACAATTTTTTCAACTTTGGAAGTGTCTCTCGCGCAATCTTTTCAATTTAGAAACTTCTATATCATTTTTAAAGTTCTCCATATCAATACCAAAACAATGGAAAAAAAAATTGAGTTTCGGTTCAATGTATGGGGAACCCCAAAATACATTAATTATTTTTCAAGTTTCTTGTCAAAACCTAATAGCGGTTCATAGAATACATATACTTACAAAGTTTGAATAGTGTAGTGTTTATATTTATTATAGTTTCGGAGAAAAAAGGGTGTGACATACGGACAGACAGACATGACGAATCTATAAGGGTTCCGTTTTTTGCCATTTGGCTACGGAACCCTAAAAACGGAGACTGTTTATTAGCATGTTTTTCCTATTGTGTATGTTACAGAATTTATAGCTCATCAAATTGACTGTCACATATATGAATCCAAAATTGTGTTTTAGATGTAAATGAATGTACCTTGCCACACCCCCCGTGCCCCTTCTACCTCTGTGAGAATACCATTGGAGGGTACAAGTGTGGTGGAGTTCTAGGTGATCCTGTAAACTTGGCCAGTACTGATAAATCTCCGCCCGAGGATAGATGTCCTCCGGGATTTAAATCAGGGTTTAATGAGGAATGTGAAGGTATGTTGACATTTAATCTTCTTCTGTTAGAGTCCAGGGTCATCCATGGATATTTTCTATTATAGTACGAGTAGATAGAGTATCTTTCATGATTTCTCTGAATAAACCGCATAAGTTTCACCAGTTAAATTCAAAGATTAAAAAAGTAACCTAACAAAGAGAGGTTTCATCTACAACACAACTCTGTAACCAATATAAAAAAACTTTAAACGAGTAACTATCGAGTTTCTTACTGGCACTTTTCGAAGATCCTACTTTTTCCGATCCGGTGCTATAGCCATTAAAAAAATTAGTTTCAAAAGTATCTAAAAAAGATTTACTTGAATAAAGATACTTTGAGTTTCATATAATCGGCCTAATTATAGCGTCAACTAAGTCATTTATTTTGGTTTATTGCAGATGTTGATGAGTGCGTCACTAATAAAGACGACTGCAACCATATCTCCCAATTCTGCATCAACACGCGAGGCAGTTTCTACTGCCAGGACAAAGTTTCCAAACATTGCCCCCTGGCTTTAAGATAAATCCGATTACCAATAAATGCGAAGGTAAGTCTTTTTTGGCGAGACATCCGAATAAAATTATTATTTTAATCAATACTAAGCAGATCAGACAAAAAATGTCCACTGCTTAACATAAGCCTATCCCAATAAATTTCACTCCTATAGGTAATTCATCTGTTTCCTATGGTAAATGAGGTGAAAGATTAAGCGCAAGAATGAGTATATATATATCAGAATAAATGTGAAAGTCGTACCGTTACTGAGAAGCTGCAAGGAAGACATCTGTTCTGATACAAATTAATACAAACCTTGGGAGAGTTAAGATGGGTTTAGATGTTAAGGTATCTCTTAACATCCAAACCCGTAACTCTCTAAGGATAGAGAAAAAGATGAAAAAATGGTGAAAGATAAGAATTGTTGCATAGAAGCTATTGTTGAGATATGGATATTCCTGCAGAGTCCATAAGAAAATCGAAATATTCATCGTATTGATCGACAATAATTAACAATATCATTTGTTTTAGACATTGACGAATGTGAAGACAGTATAGACATATGTAGGCCTGACCAGGTTTGCGTCAATGAACTCGGCCAATACGATTGCAAGCTTAAACAAGATCTATCCAGGTAAGCGTTTGCCAATGTAATGCCTCTTGTTACCTTTCTTATCTATAGTAATGTTAAAAGCTCTCAATTGTGTTTTTATAGTTATAAATAAAATATTATCACATACTTTTACCGCGGCTACTTTTTTTTCGAACTGACTATTGCTGTTGGTCGCAGATGTCCTTTACAGCTTCACCGGGCAATGGCGAGCGCAGATGGCTCTCAGCCTTAAAATTTACACAACGAGCTTGAGGGCATGCCAGAGTCTCGAACCTCGGCTTGGGCCGTTGCATTGCTTGGTAGCCTAAAACCGCGGTTCAGAGTTCTAAGTTCAGTGAAGTTTTAACAACGCTCTCTCAATATTCTATTTTACTAGGTGGTAGACTCGATACTGAGCCGTCTAGGTAGGTACCACCGCAGTGCCAGATATCATCCCGTGAAACAGGAGTGTTATGCACTTTTGTGTTTCGGGATGAGGCCACTGTAGCTAGTGAAATTACTTACTATTAATTTAGTATAAGAGACCTAACATCTGTTGTCTCGGGTGACGGGCGCAGTGCGGCATTCATGGAGGATAATAACTCTCTATCAGTTGCTGGTCTCCTTTAAGGCTGGCTCTTTCATGGTCTGGCGTATCATTTACCATCAGGTGAGCGTCCAGACCGTCCCGTTCATGAATAACATAAAAAAACCCTATCCATATGAGGTACTTTTATATCCAACTGTCCTCTGCCAAGCGTGGAGATAATGGTAACGAGTGTTGCCAGGTGTGTCGATTTGCGCGCGACGACCGCATTTTCGGGTCTGCGGACGCGATTCATAATCCGAAAGGAATTTATCCCTAGTTTTTTACCTCCTGTACTGATTTAAAACAAATCGGACCTGGCAACACTTATGGTAACGTCGAACCAACCTATATACTGAAGAAAATAATTTTAAATGAGCTATCTTTATTCCAGAGCCAAACACGAATGTCCAGAAGGAATGCGCTTGAGACAAGGAACCACCGTATGTGAAGGTGAAACTTATTAGTTTTTCTAGGACATTTATCTACTTTTGAGTAATTTTAGCTTCATTTCGTTAGAATATTCCTAATATAGCTTAGCAGTTTAATAACCTCTACAAACAAAACAATATGAATTGTGTCCTATCCTCCTGTCTGTCTGTCCTCCATCAAGGGCTGAAAATAAACGATATTCAACAGTTCATGGCACTCTGGTCTGGGCATAATTTTATTATTAAAGCAAGTCTTTAATGACTTGTCCGAGATTGAATGTACAACAATTCAAAAACCTAAATACTAATAAAATTTTAACAAAATCTTTACCAATCCTTACTTAATCGTGCTTGTATCCATTGTTCTGTCATCAGATATCGACGAGTGTGTAGAAGGAACCCACCTATGTGACCTGTACCAGAACTGTTTGAACACGAACGGGAGCCATGAATGCCGGTGCAAGCTGGGCTTTGAACAGGACCCTTTGACTGGCGCATGTGTAGGTAAGAAAGATCTTCGAGCTTGAGATAAGACTTATTTTAGCGTTTACCTCAGGTAAGCCTTTTAAGAGGTACAGTGACCCATGGTTCACGGTATCACTTTATCAGCTTATAACGGCCCACCGCTGGGCACAGCCCTTCCCAAACAACGTTGGTTGGTGAGTGTTAACCGACGGACCGACGGCTTAACGTGCCCTCCGAAGCATGGAATCATCTTCATAATCAGGTGATTCAGCCTGCAATGTTAAAACCAAACTAGGAAAAATCGCACAGTGATGTTTCCCAGCGGGAAACTTACGATCTCTTTCACGAAGCCGAACGCTGTGGCCACTAGAGTGGTCGGTATTGCGAGTGATTATCTGATGGTAGCATCAGATAATCACTCGCAATACCATTTTGACATAACTCAAAACTCCGAAGGAGTGTCTCCGCTTTTTTTTTAAGATTGGCAATGCAGAGTGTATTGTCAATTTCTTAAAGATAAAGAGGGAAAATGGGCATGCGGAGGGGTAATTCTGGGCTTTCGGCAACCTCAAGTGAGCGTGACTTAACACAACGCGTACGTTGTTTCAGCAACTTCTGCTTCTTAGCGTATCAATGACATAAGCATAATCAAACAAGCCCAACAGCTAGCTAGGATGGCAGCGTTGTCTGCAGCCGTCGTTAAATCTTGCTGCGAACTGCTGCTTGGGCAAGCAAAACACGACATAAGTTTGGGTCACCCACAAAGACAGTTTTAATCAAGACCATTCGATTTTTACCCCTCACGAAGATTTCTAGATCGGCCAAGACTATTCATCGCCAAGGGAAAACCTCTGACAAAGGGGGAATAAGTGATCCGGCAAAATTAACATCCCCCGACAAAGCTTCAGTCTGGGTTTTCGGATCTATGATCAAATCATTACTGATTTTGTAGCAACTGAAATATCAATGTCGTGTTTTGTTTTATCTTTCAGACGTGAACGAGTGCGCAACCGAACAGCACGACTGTGTCATGAAGACGCAGCGGTGTGACAACACTGTTGGATCCTACTTGTGTGTCAGATTCACCTCATGCGGTACTGGGTACATCCTGCATCATGCAACAGGAAAGTGTGAAGGTAACATTAATTCAATACATATAATTACGAAAAATCAAAAAACATTGGTTCGTGGGGGGATTCGAATCTGCGACCTCCTGATCGGAAGGCAACAGTCCACACCAATGAGCCACCGACGCTCTTAACAATCTGGCCTGTGCGATAAGGCAAAGTCAATATCCATTTATTCAAATCAGTCTCACAAAATGCACTTATATAATTGAGTCTCATGATAAATGAAATTTGACGACCCATTTGGTGTAATTGTTGAGACGTCGGCTACTACACCAAGGGTTCCGTGTTAGATCCCCGGGTAGTACAAACATTTGTGTGCATGAACATGTCTGTTTGTGTTGGTCTGGGTGTAAAATATGTATGTATTTACAAAACAAAAGTACCCATAATACAGGCTTCATGCTTAACTTGGGGCTAGATGGCACTGTATGAATGGCGGTGGATATTCATCTTAAAACTCATGTTTCTCAGACATCGACGAGTGTGCCGTGGGCACACACAACTGCGCACGCGCCGGTCCCGAGTATCGGTGTGTGAATCACCCCGGCTCCTTCAGATGCGTTCGTCAACGGCCGTCTACCACGTCTACCACGCCCCAGCCTATATACGAATACTACTATGACTCAGAGTAAGTAACTATAAATTTATTTTATTTATTTATTAAGACCACCAACAAGATAAACACTGGTACAAGCAACAAGAAATCTGAGACAAAGATAAACTTCAAGCTAAGTGCCACCTTAATAAATAGGTTGTCACGGCAACTAAATAAAAATATATTTAAAAAAAACTTTTGATATCAACACAGCTTCATCTAGGTCCAAATTTGGTAATTAATTGTAAATATAGGTAGTCCCTATGACGACACTGTGGTGAAATGATTGAGATCTTTGCTACTACGCCAAAGGAGTCAGGTTCGATCCCTGTTAGTTCCTACGTGTACTACACAAACATTTTTTCCTATGGGGGATAAATATAAACCCTATCAAATTGCAGGACATACCATAAAAGTGTGTTTATCTGTTGCTATTGTACCTTCCTTCTTGATGAATCCTGAAGACCAGGATATTTAGTCTAGCAGTGGAGAGCAAAAGGGTTAGATAAATTTAAATCTATACTAAAACTTAAGAGCATTTAAGAAGAGGATTAGCTAAGCCTTTGGCGATATTCAAAATTTCGATGCTCAGTATTACATGCAATATTAATGTAATTTAATTTATCTCTTTAAGCGAAGACATCACTGATGAAAATGAACCCGACGCACAATCCTCTTCCACTACGTCCACACCAAAACCAACACCTCCAAGTGAACAGCCACCGACAGTTACCAGCACAAAACTAAAAGAAGAAATACCACCCGAAGAACCGAAGACGCACACAGACATTTTAGAAAAACCTGAAGATACTCGAATGGATGAAAATATGCCCACTGAGCCTACCCAGCTCACCACTCAACAAACGCCAATACCAAGACCACAGCCTGAACCATCTTCACCTAAACCGACAGAACCCCAAGAGCCTGGGCTTAATCCACCTGATACGACATCAACGGAACCCGAAGAACGTAACGTTATTTACAAAACATTCGAGTCCGAAACAAAGCCAGATAAAACACAAGACTCGAATGAACCGAGACCTACTTACAGCCCATTTTCCGAGCGTCCATTACCGACCTACCAACCTTACCAACCCGAAGAACCTAAGCCTACATTTAGGCCTTACCAACCTGAAGAACCGAGACCTACTTTTAGACCGTACCAACCTGAAAAACCAAAATTGGCATCTGACAATGAATTAGTACCACCTGAACCTACAGAACCTGGTCTTGAGACAACTTATAGTCCTGTCCCTACTGCTCCAGCAGTTATAACACCACCTTCTGTAGTATATGTTGACGTAGGAAAAGAAACAGCTACCGTTAGTGGTGAGAAGAAAGACGACGGATCGGTTGTAGTCAATACCAAAGATATTCCAAAAAATGAGTGGACGAAGATTAATGCGAAACCAACAAATTGTCAAAGAGGATTCGAATCGGATGAATATGGAGCATGCTACGGTTGGTATTAATGTGCATTTACATAATAGAGTTTACAGACTACATGTGACTACATTAAGTAATTTTGGTAAATCCTTAAATGTTTAGTCCACAACAAAAAAAATAGAATTGGGTAATTTGGTTACATGCTTAAATGTTTAGTCCACAGCTGAAAAAAATAGATCTTATGCAAGCAATTAAATGAGAAAGTGATTCCCGAATGCTTCATGATTTAATAGACTCTTTTGATGAGCAAAAGTGAATATGTATGAATACCATTACATTTCCTATTAGAGGCAGTGAATGTTTTTTTCTCGAAGATTACCCTGGGTCTTGTTCTACTAACTCTCATTCCAATAACACAAACAATAGATCTTTTTAACAGTAACAAGTTCATCAACTAACAACACTGTAACTTGATCTTACAATTACAGATTTCGACGAATGTACCACCAATAAGCACACTTGCGTACCAGTGACTGAGGAGTGCAAGAACACAATGGGGGGATACCTCTGTGTATGTGCCTTGGGGTATCGAAGGGACCTATATACGGGGACATGTGAAGTCATGATTGTAACTACTACCAGTACTACTACTACGACTGAGCCACCTATAATTATTACAACTACAGAAAAAAGTAAGTCGAGCGAATTTTAACGTCATGGAAATAAAACTAGGAATGGTATTGTTATTTTTGAAGCTTATTATTTTCATGTCTGGTGTCGAGATTTTTTATTTAACTGCATCGTTGTCAATAAGCCAGATAAGATATTTGCGTTTTAATAATAAAAATACTTCATTTATGACGAATTGGCCAACATTATTAATATAATAAAATAAATAAGAATAAAATAATAATAAGTAATTAAAAAAATTCAACCTACTACCTAACCATCTAACTTCATCCTTCATCATTCTTTTATAAGTAACTCGTAAGATTTTAGTGACTTTAACGATTTGATTTGTTGTTTCAGCAAAATCCTTCTTCTGGGGTTATCCAGAATATAGACCAAAACCCGTAAGACCTTTCAGACCAAGAAACCTTTGCGATGCTGGCTACCACCTCAACTCGAAGTCAGGAAAGTGCGAAGGTATGTATTTGTATAGTAAAGTCAACACTTTATTATGACTTATGGCTCTTAAATGTCCTGGTCAGTTTTGACTGTGACAGTGACAGTTTTTTCTGTAGCTAGTGGAGCTACAGAACATTTTCATTTAATAGAACTTACCACGTAAAAGTGGTAAGATCCATCGAAGGAGACCGCACAAAGATGACTTTGTTTTTTGATTATTTCAATCAGCCCATAATTCTCCACTGTAGGCTTTCTGGCCATTCCTAGGTGGTTGAAACTGTACTGAGTCGTCTAGGCAGGTACCATTGCAGTGCCAGATATCTTCCCTTTAGAAAGAAGTGTTTTGCACTTCTGTGTTTCAGGACCTCATCCTGCACTGCAGCTAGTAAAATTACCGGGATGAGAGACCTAGTTGTTTCGGGTGTAGGGTCCATTGCGGCATTGGTGGAGAATAAGTTTATTTATTTATTTATGGTACACAAACAGAATACAGTCTTTACGTGAAACACATTAAAATAAAACAGTTGACTGGACAGGACTGTAGCCCAGAGACGGTGTACACAGCGTGATTTCAGGACTTACTATCAGGTGAGCGTCTTGATCGTCCTGTACACTTTGTAATATTAAAGAAAAGATCATAGCTATGGGGAGAGGGATAGAGCCTAACCGATCATGTGGCTTAATGCTGATGGTATGGTATTAATGACTTCTATTCAGTGTAACGACACCGACGGCTCATTGTGCTATCGGAAGCATGAGATCATCTTGGTTTTCAGACAAGCAGGTGATTCATATAGACGAATTATTATTCGGCTATATGAATATGTGGACGACTAAGGCCTAATCACCCTAAACGGGTAGGCTCGTGCCCCTCGGTGAGGAATTTAATGAGCTGATGATGATGAATATGCGACTATTGTGTCATTGTTAATGATAAATATCCACTGACATTCACACAGCGCCAGCACCCGTAGTGTAGTATTCAACGTCTCAACCAATACACCAGATGGTTTGTCAAATAAAATGTTAAACCAACTTAATGGCTCCTCTCGCAGATGTGAACGAGTGCGTGAACGGCCAGGCCAATTGTGCTGCAGTGGAGGTCTGTGTGAACACAGAGGGGGGATACCGTTGCGAGTGCCCCCCCAATTGGTACTTGGACGATGTGAAACATCGATGCGTGTATAATAGGACCAATGAGCAGTTCCCTTCTGGATATGGCAACCAACCTGGTAAGAATACTCGTGTTAACTTATGCTAGGATTTTTAGGACAATAAAATAAAAAAATACGAGTAAGTATAATAATGTTTATTATGTAGACCACTCATGCACTGTGCATTACAGTAACATTCCCTACGTCACAAGTTAATAACGTTTTTGTAGTGATTTAACATCAGATTAGATGTGTATCTTATTTCATTAAAAAAGAACATTTTGCTTAAATCAAGCAACTAGATTTTCAAAATTCATTCAATATTCAAATATCATTTATCAAATATCATTTATTTAGTTTAGGCCCGAGGAAGGCACTTTTGAATGTAAATTGAAGCTACCACCGGCAGGTAGCTATCTGATATAAAAGGTTTTCTATTGAGTTAGTTTATCACAGCTGAGATAAATTCGTTAAGAAAATATAAAACAAACACAGCTATCTATCAAAACGTGGTACTGAGTTTTTTATTGCCATTTCAGTGTACACACCCATAGAGCCTGTCATACCTTTCGTTGAGGGTACAAGAGTAAGCGGATCAGAAGTACTAGAACCTGAAATCACGAAGATTGAAGACAGAGGAACTGTGATCAGATGTCCTTGGGGTTATCGACTTGGGGACGATAGCACTTGTGAAGGTAAGCCCTATTTGCCTGATTAAGCCTTAGAAGACACTAGTTTTCTGAGTCAGTACCTTATACTTATCTCTTTCCCTCATGATAATCGGTAACCAAGTATTTAAGAATAGCTGGATTGAAAAGCGAGACGAATAGTTTCTGTTATTTCAACTCAAGAAAAGCTGAACCTATTTATCATAAAATTAGTAGGGAGTTTGCCAAAGGTAGAATACGGAAAAGGATACTTTTTATCCCGTTAACCTCATCTGCATTGTATTGTGCTAAATAGCGGACAAGGCTTTGGCTGAAAGCTTGTTAAGAAAGCTTACGCCGAAAATGAATTAGAAGCGTTGCAAATGCTATTGACCAATCGGGATACTCTTAACACGATGCGTCTTCTTCCTATACCGGGATTGGTCGATTGCTTTGCTATCTATGCCGGTATTGGACGATTGTTATGCCATGTTAGTCAGCCACGATTTCTGCTTGATTTCTTTTTTACATAATAAATGTATGATGTATTTATTATACATCATGTATTGTGTACCTATAATTTATTTTGTAAGGATTTTTCATTATCGTTTATTATTATGTACAATAGGTATTTAAATATATATTACAGGCATCAGTCTCACATAAACTACAAAATAAGTTGTTGCACTTTGCGATGTATAAGCTTTTGCTTTTTAATTGTTGTTTGGGATGAGAAAATAAACTTGATTTTTATTTTATTTCATTTATTGTTTTGTTTTGACGCGCAATAAGAAGTGTATATTCTCCAGATATCGACGAATGCTTGACCGGAGAAGCAAAGTGTGGTCCTATGCAGTGGTGCATCAACCTGCCGGGGGGATACACCTGCAACTGCCCCACGGGACACAAGCTGGTCGGAGACCACGAATGCGAGGACGTCGACGAATGCAAGATGGCTGGTAGCCTGGTACGAGTATGCATGAATCTCACCTCTATTCTAAAACTTTTTAACTAGGGGAGTGTCGTTTTGAGTTAGACGTGAAGTACATGGTAAACATTTAAGGGAATGTTATTTTTAATGGAAAATCCTTCATTGTTTAACAAATGAGTTCTCTAGGGCACACAAGGCCATTTTAACGCCTTTTAGGCTCTTTCACATCACTAATAACTACATTTTGATTTCCAGCCCATTTGTTCTCAAAATGCGGACTGCGTGAACACCATTGGTTCGTACCAGTGCCGTTGCCATAACGGCTTCCGATCAGCACCAGTTAATGACAAGGTAAATAAATGACTTATGTATAAGACTGCATCATCAGCCCCTTAGATATTCTTATATGCTGTATATTCTTACGAGAACCGACATTACTTAGTATGTCATTATCTTTTTGTAAACCTGTGTAAGGTGGTGCCTGTAGGTGGTGGTGTATTCAAAGATATTTTTTTTCAAACTGAACATGCATTAAGTAAAATAAGAAGTAAAATCACTCGATACTGTGACTTATCTCTCGTGTGGTATAGACGAGAGTTGGCACCTGCATCATATGTTAACTTTTTACCTAATTATTCCTTAACAAGTTTGCATAAAGATAAGTTAATGATGCTAGTATTAAATTATACAGCGGAACAAAGAAGAATACTGATGAGTCAGTGTCAGTCAGTCAGGTTTTTATTTCTTCAGGTCTGTGTTGATGTGGATGAGTGTTCAGAGAACAGGGCAGGTTCTCTTTGCGAGCACCGCTGCAACAATGTTTGGGGAGGCTACCGCTGCTTTTGCCATAGAGGATACAGGCTTAACACTGATAACAAGTAAGTGCGGTATTCTCCTTCTCTCTTCAACCCGTTGCAGTCCATTACTGGACTTAGGTGTACCCCATTCTATGCCTGATATCCCGATCTCCTGCTTTCCTCATCCAGCCTCCACCAGTGACATTTCGCAAGTGGTGGGTCCATCGGCCCGGGCGTTTTACGCTACGCTTGTCAAGACGCGATCTCTACTCTAGAACTCGTCTGCTCCAACGGCCATTGGTTCTGTGATATACGTCTTCTCCATACAAGTATAGAAATTCAGATTTCACTGTAAACCTACGACGTTCTACTACAGAGAGCAGATCATCCCGCGCAGCACAGTTATCGCAAAGATTCCGTGTTTCAGCATGTTAACTGGTTAACGACTACAATATAAGTATGTCGTTAAATTTCACCAATCAGCATTGGCTCCGTGGTGGGAATGTGAGGCTAGATGGAGCTGTGTGATATTTATTTGGCACCCAGAGCCGTCAACATAACATACCCTTTGAAGAATGAACGCATTTAAGTATTTGAGCAAAGCAATAAGCATCCTGACCTAATGGTCAGGATGCTTATTGACTTGATGAAGTTGTTCATCATAATCAGCTCATTAGGTATAATGACAGGAAGTTGTTGAATCAACTCATTTTTGGTGAATCAGCCAGCAATATCCTATCGAAACTTATTAATTAAATTAATAAGATAATCTTTTTCCAGGACTTGCTCAGATATCAACGAGTGTGAGGAGTACAAGTCGAAGGTTCTGTGCGTGGGCCGGTGCCTCAACGAGCCTGGCAGCTACAGATGCTCGTGTCCTTCTGGCTACAGGCTTTCTGAAGATAAGAGAAGTTGCATTGGTAGGAAATTTTGCGTTATACTTTAATAACAGATTCCACTGCAGTAGACCGCTTTTCAGTCTTTGAGCAATGCGTCCTACCCGTACTTACATACGCAGCTGAGACATGGACACTGACTGCGGATTGGTTCACAAGTTCAAAGTCACTCAACGCGCAATGGAGCGAGCTATGCTCGGGTCTCTCTTAGGGATAAGATCAGAAATGATTTAATCCGTAAGAGAACTAAAGTTACCGACATAGCCCGGGATCAGCAAGTTGAAGTGGCAGTGGCTGGTCACGTATGTCGCAGAACCGATGGCCGTTGGAGCAGACGAGTTCTGAGTGGAGACCGCGTCTCGGCAAGCGTAGCGTAGACGCCCTCCGGCCCGATGGACCGACGACTTGCGAAAGGTCGCTGGTGGAGCTGGATGAGGAAAGCGGAGACCGGGATATCTGGCGCGAAATGGGGGAGACCTATGTCAGCAGTGGACTGCGATAGGTTGAATAGATAGATAGAATAGAGATACCGCTTTCCATTCGGAATGGTTTAAATCATCATTATCATTACAGCTTAAAGCTTCCACTGCTAGCTAGTCTCTCCTTATTATTTCCAAGCGGACCGATTCCTAGCAGTTGACATACATCTGCTACCCGCATAAGTTACCATCATCTGTTAAGTTGTGTCATATGACAGGCGCGAATGGTTTGAAAGAAAGAAAGAAGATATTTATTGGGTGCTTCAGTTTATATGTGCATAAGGTATGTTCTCAGTATGGTGCCGTGGCATGCCAGCATACAAAATCGCTAATCTTCCGTCGATGCCTAGTTTGAAAAATACACAGCTACGGTTTTGAGAATGTCTTTTACTTTCTCACATCTACACTCAACTTTTTGTAAACAGATATCGACGAGTGTGAAACCGGTGAAGCGTCATGCGCTGGTGATTCCTGCTTAAATACCAGAGGGGGCTACCGCTGTCTCCGCATCGTCTGCCCGCTTGGCTATCAACTCGAATCTAAGAAGTTAGTTCAAAAATCTTGCTTATGATTTTATATTGTATAATTTCAAGATATGGTATAGATTTATGGTGATATAAGAACTACATTTTGTTGTTTTTAATGAGTATTCTAAATAGAGATTGGCGATCAATCTGACGAGAATCTTTCTCTGATTGGGAAAGAGTTTTAAACCACTTTAAACAAAAGGGAAAATCGGCCTAACGTGCCCCTACAAGGCACTAGGTGTTCTTCCTTCTTAGACGAAGTGATACAGCCCATAATTAATAATGATTGATTTGAAAATCAAACTGCAAAATATCCATAATCTAACTTGAACAGATCTTGAAAGTCCAATGCTGAGCTCTGGCCAATGCACTAAAAGTGAAGCATATTTCACAAATATCGTAGGGCGAGTTGGAGATAGTACCTAATGCCATAAGAAGTTAAGCTAACGAGCGCTGCTTTGAAACTACAATTGGTCTGATTGTTTATTAAATCTGATACGTCACCCAGTGCACTGATATTGAGAATGACTCGTGATTCCAGAGCCTTATATTCTATCCGGCTCCTCTAATTATTAATGGCACCAGAATCATGACCTGATAAAATTGGCTTGGCTCACAAAAGTGGTGAATGGGTGAATGCCTTTTTTACCAATTACTACATCCATATTGGAATTGTGCAATTTTTGTACTAATGGAATCTTATTGGTTTTTCACAGCCGTTGCACGAAAGTGGACAGAATTTGCTCACCGGAGGACTGGGCGTGCGCCCACCAACCCTCTACTTACTCATACAACTACTTAACCTTCGTATCCAATTTGTACATACCAGCCTCTAAGGTAAGCTTAAAAAATTTAGATTATTTTCACATAAGTACAAGAAACGTACCAAGTACAATTTTGGTGATCCACACTTAAAATATCTTTACCACAATTTTTGTGACTGGAACATAATATGCTGAACAAACTACACATCCCCAACAATGTCGCACTGCGCCTGTCACCCGCAACAGATGTTTGGTCTCTTATACATTAAACTACCTACAGCGCCCTCATCCCGAAACACAAAAGAGCATAACACTCCTGTTTCACGGGACGATATCTGGCACTGCGGTAGTACCTACCATGTTGACTCCTATTTCACGGGACGATATTTGGCACTGCGATGGTACCTACGTAGATGACTCAGTATCGAGTCTACCACCTAGTATAATACTTTTAACCACCTTAAGGCGTCAGAAACAAAAGATTTTCTGTTGTGTGTTAGTGTACATAAGCAGATTCAATGAGGATTCTTAGTTAAGGCAATGTTTGTATTTAAGGGGAAGGATCGTGCATCAATGTTATGAAATATTAAACATGTAGTTCTCGGTTTCATTTATTTATTTATTTATTCACACACAATTAATTTGTCACAAAAAGTTTACAATAAGTATATTACATGGGCAGATGAAGTGCTGAGTTACAAATTAACCTTTTCAAGGCGTTTGTGATTTTAGAAAATTGAATAAGGTGTTTCAATCTAAAAACATTAAACAATTATTATGTCAATGTTATTTACCTTGAGCAACATTTGTCTTCTTATGAGAGCTATCTTTAATATATTTAATGCAAAAATTCAATTCAAATGTCAATAATTACAAATACAATTACAATAAAAGACTACAATAATTATAAAAAAAAATGTCACCGTGCTAATATAATCATAATTAATATGTCAGACTATCATCAATTTAATATTATATATGTCATGCTTTAAAATCCAATTCATTAAAAATAATAGCCTTAAATAATGTCAAATTAAAATTACAGCAAATATATTATTTATAAAATTACAAACAAATGTCAAAGTTATAGGCATTAATTACAATGAAGTCATATTCTCAATAATTTATCGTCAAAGTATTCTTTATATTATAATACACTTTCTGCAATAGTAAATCTTTTAAAGTATGCTCAAATTGAACACCTCGGAGGGTTTTGATTGAATTTGGCAAATTGTTATAAATTTTTATTGCCATATAATATGGCCCATTTTGATATAGTGATAGGCGTGTTGAAGGCAACACCAAATTATTTACGCGTCTCGAATTTGATTTACCCGGCAAATCTCCAATTTTTCTAAAATAGTCTGGGTGTTTTTTTATAAAACGACATACTTCAAAAATATATAGGCATGTTGCTTTAGCACTTTAAACCTATGAACAGTTTCTGCATGAGTCTCTCCGGGCAGCAAGGGCTATAATTCTGAGACATCGTTTTTGCTGGATCAGTACGGCCTGTGTATGGTAGCATTTCCCCATAACACAATTCATACTAATCCAGGCAGCAGCGTGACTGTGGTACGCAATGAGCGCACACTCTGCGTTTGTAGTTTCCGCAGTTCACGTAAGGCATAGGAGAACTGGCTTAACTTACAACTACACTGTCCACATGGTTTTTCCAAGTCAGAGTTTCGTCCATGGTCCATTAAGTTAGAAATATTGTATTAACTCAAACTATACATAATAGACATTTATAAAGTTAAGCAATTTATATAAATTATAAGCAGTTTTACTTACATAGTATCGGAGTAACAACTTGTGAAAACTTCGACGGTTGGTAGAGTACTGACTGCCGGTTTTTTTTTTAATTGATTTTGTTGTTGGCCGCAGATGGCCTTAACGACGTCACCAGATGAAAATGGTGAGCTAAGCTCAGCCGATGATTGGCTCCGGTCGTGGCACGAGACCGCTTACGGATACCTATCGAAGTAGTAGACTGACTGCCGGCTCAAGCGACACTTGCATTTATACCACCGATTGCAGGGGAGGAAATACAGGTAGGCGCACAGCTGCGACACTGCTGTGCGCGCACGTGTTCCTGATTTTACAAAACTACCTCCGAATTTTAGAACAAATACAAACTGTTTACTCTACTTTTACAATGCTACGAGTAAATGTGACACATTAAGCCATCAATGCTGACATGTCTTTGGATTCCTGGCGTTCAAGGGTTAATATCAAAAATGTTTATTTGGGTACAGGTGGATCTGTTCACAATGCGAGGCCCGACGTTCGCCCAATCTCATATCAGGTTCAAGTTAAGACTCGTGAGTGTCGACGCGCCGCCTTCTGTCTCTAGCAAGGCTGATATTAACTGCTTCTTGTGAGTATTGTTAATTTTCTCCAACATAAAAAATATGGTATTTTGTTTTTATGTATAGGGAGAGCAAAGTGACATAACAACGTTTACAATAAGACCAGTCCGTGCGATGGATCCCAATTCGAAAGAAAGGATAATTCATTTGCAAATTTAAATCTAGAGACACAGAAAAGTGTCTGTAGAGTAATTTAAAGTTAAAAAGGCATTAACCAAACCTGCGTATGACTTCAGATATTATTATAAAAAAAAAAAACACTGACACTACTAGATTTTTTTTATATGAAGATTTCACTCTTGCAGGGAAAATCCCAAACACGATGTAAAGCGAATAAACTACCTCGGTTCAAACGTTATAATATAGCAATGATGGACTGATAACCTGCTTAAGGTGGCGTGTAGCAGATGGATGTCAATTGCAAGGGATCGGTCCACGAAGAAATCATTAGGGGACGCCTTTGTTCAGCAGTGGACGTTTTAGGTTGTAATGATGATGATAAAGCAAGCCTTGTCAATTATTTATATTACAAAACTAAACGGTGAAATTGAAATAGATAACTGCTGCCGGTATACTATTTCTTCATGACGTTTATGACAAAACCTTACGTTGCTTCTTCACAGATTGACCCAATCCGGACACCAAGGTGTGGTCTCCCTAGTGAAACCTCTCGAAGGCCCGCAGAGCATCGAATTAGAACTAATGATGGAGTTGTACAATCATGAACAGTTCGCGGGCATTGCTGTAGCCAAGATATTCATATTTGTTTCCGAATACGAGTTTTAAATAAAAATAATAATAAAATTAACATTTTAACCCATTGAACGCCGGGATTCTAGACGGGATTCCATTGGCGTTTAAAAGGTTAAAATTGTATGGTTACCCTACTTTTTGGGCTCAGTGACAGTACCCAAGTGAAATATAATTATAATGTAAAACAGATGGAAGATTTGCGTCAAGCATTTGATGCGTGTTTAATTAAAGAAGTTTTTGATATTTTTAGTATACACGACCGAGGTTACATTTTTAAAATGAAAGAAATGAAATGGATCAAGGCTTAGGTATTCATAATTTAAATCAAATAATTCTGCAGCATCTATTTATACTTAATTCGAAATTATAGGGACAATATTTTTGAGGTTTACCATGGTTTACGAAAAGCTTAATAAATTCATATAGGTCGTAACAGAAAACCGCCATTTTACCTAAATTAGTCATCGAATAAGTAGCGTTTCAATTTTCATATTCGAGTGCCTGTGTTTTTTTATGAAAACAAAGTAATACAAAACAAACCAAACCCTGTGAATTTTTTAATAATATCTATTTCACAACCACAGCTGTGCATATTCAATCAATTGAAACGTACGCTGAACTTTAATATTTTCGTGGCGTTTCAAGCAAGTACTTACGATAGCGTTTATATATTTATATTTTTATACAATCTTTTGGAAGCGATGCAAGTGTATCTAGTATATAATGTTAGGTTAAGGATATGATGGAATTAATAAAAATATCAAATTATTTCGTGTTTTATTTATTTATATTTGAACTATTTTGTACTATTGGTAGGTTAATACAGGTTTATGATATTGTTGTATTTCAAATATGAAAATATTTGAAACGACGTTCGAGGAACTTCAAAGTTTTTCAAATGAATGATCAGAATGATAAACGTTAATAAATTTGAATAATTGCATACAATTATTGAACGTACGATTGGCGAACGAACATTGTTTTATTAACTAAACACTTATTAATAAAGTTATTTTAAAAAATATGAATTTTCACAGCACCTAAGAAGCTAAAGGTTTTTACAGAAGAAAATATAGGGTAGGTGGTCTGAGGTGTATAAAGACAGAAAATATTTATCATAAAGCTTTGTCTGAGGTATTATAATACCTATTTATATAAACAACTTATAATTTACGTTTCTTGTGATATGTGGATAAAGTATATCACCTTTGATAAGATCAAGGTAATTATATTTGAAATGCCTCAATTTAAAAATGTTTAAGAAAATATGAAATTTATCTTTAGTGTTAAAAACATAAAAATTATTCATTTTCTTGACCTTCAGAATCTTTCTTTTCTATCACAGACGAATTCCATACTTTTGCTTTTTATACGTTAGTATGGCGCGATCTTTAACGACAAGCAGCTTAATGCTTGACATGATGTTTATTAGTATAGAGTTAAAAAAACATGGATCTGACATTTACTAGGCGAGATTGTGAGAGCCGCGCAGAAAATCTTATGACCTTAAGCAAGACATTACAATCGTTTATTGTTCCCGTTGAAATAATTTAACTCTCACCGCCACGTTATCGTCTCCAAAGCGCTTTATTACATTTCAAATAAGACAAAGTACATGCAATAAAAGCCGTAGGGGTCTTATTTTTTATTTATTTATTTATTCGTACATATCGTGACAATAGGCATGATGACTGGGTATTTAAATCGTAAGAACTATGTCATATTATTACAAATCTGGGTTAAATATAACGATGTGCTTACTCTCAGCTCGAAAACTCATGTTTTATGAATTTTATTAGTCTTCAAAGTTAGATGGGCAAGTCCATTTTTAATGTACATTAATTATCAAAAATTTATTAACAAAGGATAACACATACAATTTAAAGCAACTTTTGCTATGAAACCGTTTTAGTAAACGCAACATTTAATATAGTTGTAGTACAAAATTCACAAACTATGCGTACAAATTACTGATGCGTGACGTCATAACTAGGTAGCCATTTGTATGAAGCGTTTTTGGGAAAGTCCATTAATGTGTTTTTAGAATTGGAAAATCTCTGTGAGTTTTAATGTTAACGGAGGAATTTTTAACCAATGTTTCTATTATTATGCGGTCCATCGATAATAACAGAAAAAAAAAGTTGTCATCATCCCTATTACAGTATACAGTAAGAAACAATAAAGTACAGGCTAGCTTATCTCTATTAGAGATTTCTTCCAGCAGGCCATTGTGAACCAGACAAACAATAAGTAAATGATAAGAGCGGTAGACGCAAACAACCATGCACTTAATATAAAACTACAATAAAATAAACTAAAATAATCACAATTAAATAAAAATAGGTATATAAAATACACAATTAATATTATGAGTATAAAGACCACAAATATATGTTTATACATATACACATACAAACATATATATACATATACATACACACACATACATACATATATATAATCTTGAATTAAATATATGACTCAATTTAAATAAATGAAATCTATCTTTTCTTTATTTAAAAGGAAAAAGTGAAGAAAAATAAATATATATATTGAAACAAAGTCTTCTAAGTTTATGTAAGAACCTGCCAAAAATTTAACTACCAGTTTCATTCAAAAGGAAATATTTTAAATGCTTTTAAAAGGTCGCTACTGTGGAACACTCGCGCAATCTCGACGGAAGCCTGTTCCAAAGTCTCGCTGCCTGAACGGTAAAGGAGTGTCCGTACATATTAGAGGAACTACTTGGTTTTGAGGCTTAAATTATAAGAGGAGCGATGGTTACGACCAGACGACGAAAGAAATGTGAAGCGCTCCCGAAGGTATTGCGGATACACAGGGTTTTTTAAAATATTGAAAACCAGGACAAGAATCCTATAATGACGCCGTTGCCTTATAGGAAGCCATCTCAAAGATCTGCGATATTCTGACACGTGATCAAATTTACGTAGCCCATAAACAAATCGAATGCCCAGGTTTTGAATACGCTCAAGCTTGTTTAAAAGTTCTTTTGCGTCAAGGAAACAGGTATCGGCGTAATCAAGTATAGGGAGCATCAACGATCCGACAAGCATGATTCTAGTCTCTAACGGGAGAAAGTTCTGTAGACGCTTTAATGCGTGAAAACAAGCATACATTTTCTGCCCAAGCTTATTGACCTGATGAACCCAGGAAAGATGACAGTCAAAAAACAGCCCTAGGTTCCTTACCGTTTACGCAAATACTATCCTCTTACCGTCGTACACAACAGGTGGAAGATGACGTGTATGTATACGGCTTAAGTGGTACTTACTGCCAATAATTATAGCCTGGGATTTAGCAGGATTAACCAACAGACCATAAGAGCTGGCTCATCTACAGATACGATTGAGATTCTCATTAATGACATCAATGGCAGATTCGACCTCATTATGGGAAAAATGCCAATATATCTGCATATCGTCTGCATAAGTAATCGCATTAATGAAAACAGAGAAGAGGAGAGGGGATAACACACTTTCTTGAGGTACGCCCGTTACCAACCTACCACCAGCGCGATGACGAAACGTCACCATGTATACACTGCCTACGATCCGTAAGATACGAGCGAAACCAATCTAATACACAAGGAGATACGCCAATCGATTGCAATATACCCAAAAGGATATCAAAATCAACCGATGGCCGTTGGAGCAGACGAGTTCTGGAGTGGAGACCGCGTCTTGGCAAGCGTAGCGTAGGACGCCCTCCGGCCCGATGGACCGACGACTTGCGAAAGGTCGCTCGTGGAAGCTGGATGAGAAAGGCGGAGGACCGGGATGCCTGGCGCAAAATGGGGGAGACCTATGTCCAGCAGTGGACTGCAATAGGTTGAAGAGAGAGAGAGAGAGAGAAGCTGACTATGTACGATACTTTCAAGAATTTTGGACAAAATAGGAAGAATAGAAATAGGTCGGAATTCAGATGGGGTCGAAGGGTTAGAGGTTTTGGGCAACGGAACTATAATAGCTTTTTCCAGTC